>CABHPH010156303.1:0-29588 GCA_902168325.1 Peromyscus nudipes
AGGCCTCCAAGAGGCGACAGCCAAACAGGACAAAACAATGTACAATAAGACAAGGGGAAAGCCCTCATATTGAGGCTGGACGAGCCAACCCACTAGAAGGAAAAGAGTCTCAAGAGCAGGCAAAAGAGTGAGAGACACACCCACTCCTGCTGTTAGGAGTCCCACAAACACACCAAGGTAACAGCAGTAACATATACATAGAGGACCTGGTGCTTGCTGCTGCAGTCTCTGTGAGCCAATGTGAGCCCTGCTTAGTTGACTTGGTTGACCAGGTTCTCCTGGTGTCTTCCATCCCCTCTGACTTCTACAATGTTTCCTCCCCCTCTCCTGTGAGGCTCCCCCATCTCAGAGAGGAGGGACCCATTGGAGACCTCCAGTTTCGCCTCTATCTCCTCATAATGTCTGGCTGTGGGTCTCTGCACCCACTCCCATCTGATGCCAGAGGAAGCCTCTCTGATGAGTACTGGACAAGGCACTGTAGCAGAATATCATTAGGAATCATAGCATTGATGTTTCTTTTTGCCATTGTGTTTGGTTTTACCTTAGGTCTCTGGGCTATCCAGTGTCTGGTTCCTGGCCATCCAGGTAGTGTAGGGCATGGGCCTAAAGTTAAACCAGACATTGGTAGGTCACTCCCACAAGTTCTGCACCACCATTGCCCCAGCACATATTGTAGGCAGGGCAGATTGAAGGTCAAGGGTTTTGTGGCTGGTATCCAGGTTTCTCTTTCCATAGCTTGCAAAGTACCTTCTCACACCAATGAGACCAGAACATGGGGTGAAGGTCCATGCAGGCACCAGCTTGACCACTATATCTATATCTATATCTATATCTATATCTATATCTATATCTATATCTATATCTATATCTATATCTATATCTATATCTATATCTAATCTCTCTATCTCTCTATCACTATCTGTATCTCTATCTATCCAACCAACCATCCATCCATCCATCCATCCATCCATCCATCTATCTATCTATCTATCTATCTATCTATCTATCTATCTATCTATCTGTCTATCTATTTGGTTTTTGGAGAAAGGGTTTCTCCATGTAGCTTTGCGCCTTTCCTGGATCTTGCTCTGTAGACCAGGCTGGCCTCGAACTCACAGAGATCCTCCTGCCTCTGCCTCCCAAGTGCTGGGATTAAAGGCACGCGCCACCACCACCTGGCTTTGACCACTTTATTTATTTATTTATTTATTTATTTATTTATTTATTTATTTATTTATTTATTTATGTGGTTTTTCGAGACAGGGTTTCTCTGTGTAGCTTTGAGCCTTTCCTGGAACTCACTCTGTAGCCCAGGCTGGCCTCGAACTCACAGAGATCCGCCTAGCTCTGCCTCCCAAGTGCTGGGATTAAGGCGTGCGACACCACCGCCCGGCGACCACTATATTTAAATGAGCTGTGTGAATGTTGTCCTTGGCAATGGGACCCTGCTGTCAGTTTTCAGAGACTGACTTTCTGTCCTTGCATCAGCCTGGGTTGTTCAGGGATCTCCACGGGACCAGCAACTCAACCAAATACAGCACAGTCCCACCCTGGAAGCCTTGACTGGCTACAAAAGATGGCCAGTTCAGACTCGATAGCCTCCATTACTAGGAGCCCTCACTAGGGTCACCCTCAGAGATTCCAGGAAGTTTCCACTGCACTAGGTTACACTCCCCAGTGCTCCCCAATTCCAGCTGTCTCTTCCTCTACTCTCTCCGTCCATCCTGCCCAAGTTTACCTGAAAAATTTATTCTATTTTCCCTTCCTAGGGAGATCCGTGCACCCCTTCCTAGGGCCCTCCTTACCTAACCTCTCTGGGTCTATAGGTTGTAGCTTGAGTATTATTTACTTAACCGCTAATATCCACTTACAAGTGAATACATGCCATATTTGTCTTTCTGTGTCTAGGTTACCTTACTCGGGATGATTTTTTTCTAGTTGTATCCATTTGTCTGCAAATTTCATGATGTCATTACAGCTGAGTAATATTCCATTGTGTAAATGCACTACATTTTTGTTATCCATTCTTCAGCTGGGGGATATCTAGGTTGTTTCCAGTTTCTGGCTATTATACATAAAGTCACAATGAATATAGTTGAGCAAGTGTCCTTGCCATAGGATAAAGAGTCCTTTGGGTTATGCCCAGGAGTAGTATAGCTGGGTCTTGAGGTAGATCTATTCTCAACTTTCTGAGGAACGCCCATATTGACTTCCACAGTGGCTGTACAAGTTTGCACTCCCACCAGCAATGGAGGAGTGTCCACACCCTCACCAGCACGAGCTGTCACTTGTGTTATTGACCTTAGTCATTCTGACAGGTGTAAGATAAAATCACAAAGTATTTTTGGTTTATATTTCCCTGATGGCTAAGGATGTTGAACATTTCTTTAAGTGTTTCTCAGCCACTTGAGATTCCTCTGTTGAGAATTCTCTGTTTAGATCTGTACCCTATTTTTAATTGTATTATTTGGTTTGTTGATGTCTAGTTTCTTGATTTCTTTATATATTTTTGGATATTAGTCCTCTGTCAGATGTGGAGTTGGTGAAGATCTCTTCCCATTCTGTAGGCTGCTATGTTGTCTTACTGACAGTGTCCTTTGCCTTACAGAAGCTTTTCAGTTTCATGAGGTCCCATTTATTGTCAGTCTTAGTGCCTGTGCTATGATAGGTGTTCTGTTCACAAAGTTGTCTCCTGTGCCAATGCATTCAAGGCTGTTCCCCACTTTCTCTTCTGTCATGTTCAGTGTGTCTGGGTTTATGTTGAGGTCTTTGATCCACTTGGACTTGAATTTTGTGCAGGGTGATAAGGATGGTTTATTTGCAGTCTTCTACATGCCAACATCCAGTTAGACCAGCACCATTTGTTGCAGATGTTTTCTTTTTTTTCCATTGTATATTTCTGGCTTCTTTGTCAAAAATTAGGTGTCCATAGATGTGTGGATTTATGTCTGGTTTTTCAGTTTTATTCCATAGAACAACCTGTCTGTTTATATGCCAATGCCAAGCAGTTTTTATTACTATAGCTCTGTAGTACAACTGGAAATCAGGGATGGTGAGACCTCCAGCAGTTCTTTTATTGCTCAGGATGGTTGTAGCTCTCCTTAGTCTTTTGTTTTTTCATATGAAGTTGAGAATTGTCCTTTCAAGATCTGTAAAGAATTGTGTTAGGATTTTGATGGGGATTGTGTTGAATCTGTAGATTGCGTCTGGTAGGATGGCTATTTTTACTATGTAATCCTACTGATCCATGGAACTTGAGAGATCTTTCCCATTTTCTGACATTTTCTTCAGTTTTTTTTTCTTCAAAAACTTGAAGTTTTTATCATACAAGTCTTTCATTTTCTTGGTTAGAGACATCCCAAGATATTTTATATTATTTGAGGAGATTGTGAAGGGTTTCTCAGCCTGTTTGTCATTTGTATATAGGAGGGCAACTGAGTTTTTTTGAGTTAATCTTGTATCCTGCCACTTTGCTGAAAGTGTTTATCAGCTCTATGCCTTCCCTACTGGAATTTTAGGGTCACTTATGTATATTATTATGTCATCTTCAAATATCAATAATTTGACTTCTTCCTTTCTAACTTCTGACTTCCTTTCCAATTTGTGTCCCCTTGATTTCCTTCAGCTGTCTTGCTGCTCTAGTTAGAACTTCATGTATTATATTGAATAGAGATGGAGAGAGTGGGTAACCTTGCTTGTTCCTGACTAGTGCAATTGCTTTAAGTTTTTCTCCATTTAATTTGATGTTGGCTATAAGCTTGCTGTAAATTATTTTTTTCTTTTTTAATTTAATTTAATTTTATTTTACAATATAATTTAATTCTACATATCAATCGCGGATTCCTTTGTTCTCCCCCCTCCCGCCCCCCTCCCCCTCCCCCCAGCCCACCCCCCATTCCTATCTCCTCCAGGGTAAAGACTCCCCCGAGGATTGAGATCAACCTGGTGGACTCAGTCCAAGCAGGTCCAGTCCCCTCCTCCCAGGCTGAGCTAAGCATCCCTGCATAAGCCCCAGGTTTCAAACAGCCAGCTCATGCAGTGAGCACAGGACCCGGTCCCACTGCCTGGATGCCTCCCAAACAGATCAAGCCAATCAACTGTCTCATCTATTCAGAGGGCCTGATCCAGTTGGTGGCCCCTCAGCCATTGGTTCATAGTTCATGTGTTTCCATTCGTTTGGCTATTTGTCCCTGTGCTTTATCCAACCTTGGTCTCAACAATTCTCGCTCATATAAACCCTCCTCTTTCTTGCCAATTAGACTCCTGGAGCTCCACTGTAAATTATTTTTATTATGTTTAGGTATGTCACTTGTATCCCTAATCTCTAGAGGACTTTTATCATGAAGTGGTGTTGGATTTTGTCAAAGGCCCTTTCTGTATCTAATGAGATGACCGTGTGTGTGTGTGTGTGTGTGTGTGTGTGTGTGTGTGTGTGTGTGTTTTCTTTCTGTTTGTTTGTTTGTTTGATTACATTGGCTGACTTTCAGACATTGAGCCATCCCTGCCTCTCTGGGATGAAGCCTACTTGATCATAGTGGATGATCTTTTTGATGTATTCTTGGATTCAGTTTGCAAGTATTTTGGTCAGCATTGTTGCATTTATGTTCATCAGGGAAACTGGTTTCTTCTAATTCTCTTTCTTTGTTGAGTTTAGGTATCAGGATAACTGTGGCCAAATAAAATAAATTGGGCAATGTTCCTTCTGTTTCTATTTTGTGGAATATTTTGAGGAGTTTTGGCATTAACTCTTCTTTGAAAGTCTGGTAGAATTCTATGCTAAAACCATCTCACCCTGGGCTTTTTTTGGTTGGGAGAATTTTAATGACTGATTTTACTTCACTAGTGATTATAGGTCTATTTAAATTGTTTATCTCATCTGATTTAATTTTGGTAAGTGCTATCTATTGAGAAAATTATCCATCTCTTAGATTTTACAGGATTTTGAAGTCCAATTCCCTGGATTTTCTCAGTGTCTGTTGTTATGTACCCCATTTTCATTTCTGATTTTATTAATTTGGATGTTTTCTCTCCCTCTTTTAGTTAGTTTAGATAAGGGTTTGTCTATCTTTTTGATTTTCCCAAAGAACCCAGCCTTCATTTCATTAATTCTTTGTATTTTCTTTACTTCTATTTTATTGATTTCAGCCCTGAGTTTGATTATTTCTTGCTGTTGACTCCTTTTCCATGTGCTTACTTCTTTTTGCTCTAGATTTAGAGCTTTCAAGTGTGCTCTTAAGTTGCTAGTATGAGATCCCTCCATTTTTTTAAGTGTAGGCACTTAGTGCTATAAACTTTCCTCTTAGGACTGCATTCATTGTGCCCCTTAAGTTTGGGTATGCTGTGCATTCATTTCCATTGGATTCTAGGAAATCTTTAATTCCTTTCTTTATTTCTGCCTTGACCTTTTTTTTTTTTGTGCTGTAGAGAGTTGTTCAGTTTCCATGAGTTTATAAGCTTTCTGCTGCTTCTGCTGCTGTTGATATTCAGTTTTAATTCATGGTGGTCTTACCGGATGCAGGGAATTATTTCTATGTTTTTATATCTGTTGAGACTTGCTCTGTGATCGAGTATGTGGTCAGTTTTGGCGAAAGTTCCTTGAGGTGCTGAGAAGAAGGTATATTCTTTTGTGTTTGGGTGAAATGTTCTGTAGATGTCTGTTAGGTTTATTTGGTTTATAGTGTCAGTCAGCTCCAGCATTTTTCTGTTATATTTCTGTCTGGATGACCTGTCCATTGGTGAGGGTTGGGTATTGAAGTCTCCCACTGTCAGTGTGTGAGGGTCAGCGTGTGGTTTAAGCTGTAGGAGTGTTTTTTGTTTCTTTTACAAACTTGGGTGCCCTTGTGTTTGAGGCATAGATGTTAAGAATTAAAATGTCATCTTGGTGGATTTTTCTTTTGAGGAATGTTCTTGGTGGATTTCCTCATATCTTGTGATTAATTTTGGTTTGAAGTCTCTTTTGTTAGATATTAAAATGGCTACACCAGTTTGCTTCTTAGGTCCATTTGCTTGGAGTATCTTTCCAATTCTTTCCTCTGAGGTAATGTTTGCCTTTGATGATGAGGTATGTTTCTTGGATGCAGCAGAAGGATGTATCCTGTTTTCATATCCATTCTGTTAGTCTGTGTCTTTTTATTGGGTAATTGAGGTCATTGATATTCAGAGATATCAATGACCAAAGATTGTTAATTTTTGTTATTTGTTGTTGTTGTTGTTTGTTTGTGTGTGTGTGTGTGTGTGTGTGTGTGTGTGTGTGTGTGTGAGAGAGAGAGAGAGAGAGAGAGAGAGAGGGAGAGAGAGCGCGATTCCCTTTTGGTTCTCCTGGTATGAGATTATTATTTCCTATGTGTAGTTAAACACATTGGTGTGGAGTTTTCCTTCTAGCACCTTCTTTAGGGCTGGATTTGTAGATAGATATCGTTTAAATTTGACTTCATCATGGACTATCTTATTTTCTCCATCTATGGTAATGAAAGCTTTGCTGGGTATAATAATCTGGGCTGGCATCTGTGGTCTCTTAGTGTCTGCATAACGTCTGTCCAAGCCCTTCTGGCTTTTAGAGTCTCCATTGAGAAGTCAGGTGTTATTCTAATAGGTCTGCCTTTATATGTTACTTGGTCTTTTCCCCTTGTAACTTTTAATACTCTTTTTTTTGTTCTGTATGTTTAGTGTTTTGATTATTATATGTCAAATGAACTTTCTTTTCTGGAACAATCTATTTGGTATTCTCTATGCTTCTTGTGTGTTTCTAGACATCTCCTTCCTTAGGTTAGGAAATTTTTCTTCTATGATCTTGTTGAAAATATTTTCTGGGCCTTTGAGATGGATTATCTTCTCCTTTCTTTATTACTATTACACAAAGGTTTGGTCTTTTTCTAGTGTCCAAGATTTCCTGGATGTTTTGTGTTAGGAAGTTTTTAGATTTAACATTTTCTTCTATTATATCTATAACACTTGAGATTCTCTCTTCCATTTCTTGTATTCTGTTGGTGAAGTTTGCTTCTGTAGTTCCTGTTTGAATTCCTAAATTTTTCATTTCCAGAATTCCCTTTGTTCATGTTTTCTTTATTGCTTCTATTTCTATTTTCAGGTCTTGGACAATTTTATTCATTTCCTCCAGTTGTTTGTGTTTTCCTGGATTTCTTTAAAGGATTTATTCATTTCCTCTTTAAGGACCTCTATCATCTCCATATAGTTGATTTTAAGGTCTTTTCCTTGTGCTTCAGCTATGTTGCATTGTTCAGGGCCTGCTGTGGTAGGAGAGCTGGGCTCTGGTGGAGACGTATTACCCTGGCTATTATTGACTATGTTCTTAGGCTGGTATCTATGCATCTGGGTTTGGGGTGATTATAGGTCTAGGTGCTGATTTCTAGGTTTCTCTTTGTTGGGTGGGTGATTTGTTCCTTGGTTTCTGTTTCCTCTCTGGACTTTCAGAGCGTGCTGCCTCTTTCACTGGCATGCTCGGTTGGTGTGTTCATAGGGAATACTTGCTGGTGTTGGACGCTGGGGGAAGGGGAGGCGGGGGGGGGATGGTCTTGCAGCACTAAGGGTGACCCTGAGAATTGGGTCTGGGGAACAGAGAGAGTGGGGAAGGTCTGTTGGCAAACAACCTGGTCTTCTGGCAGGCGTGGCCTCACCTTCCATCTTTTTTGGTCAGAGTCTCTTCATTCAGCACTGTGTGTACTAGGCTAGCTCACCAGAGATCCACCTGCATCCACCTCCCTTCTTGCCATAGACATTGGGGTTGCAGATGTGTGTTACCTGCCTGCGCTTTTATGGGTTCTGGGGACTGAAATGCCAGTCCCCGTGCATGCATGCTTTACCCACTGAGCCGTCTCTCTAGCCTAAGAAATGCTTACTATTGCCATTTTTTTTCCTTTGTTGTACCTACTGAAATTCTCATATAGTTTTTATCCTTTATTCTCTTAACGTGATTCTGTCTGTTGATTTGTGTTTGTAGGATCTCAGGTTCCTGGGATGATTATCTGTTGATAGTGGTTGATTCCTCAAAGTGCAGTGGATTTTACTTGGGTTGTTGTGCTCACTGTGGATAGCTGCATCTGTCTTCCTCATGACCATTTGTCTATAATCTTCTTTTTATGTGAAAAACTCTTACTAACATGTATTCATTTTATAAATGGTGGGTTTCCTGAAGACAGTTTTATTATTTTATTTTTAAGTTAAGATATATTTATTTATTTCCAGATGCATTTTGAAGTTGTGTGTGTGTGTGTGTGTGTGTGTGTGTGTGTGTGTGTGTGTAGAGGTCAGAGGACAACTTCCTTCCACGTGTGGGTCTCTGGTTGCTAGGCTTGGCAGCGGGCACCTTTATCAGCTGAGGCATCTCACTGATCTCATAGTTCGTCATCATCGTTATTGTCCTCCTCCTCTTCCTCCTCTTTTTTATCTGTTAGTCTTTTTTGGTTATTTTTTGTTAGTCTCTTATTTTTTGAGATTATAATGACGTAATTTCCCTCTTCCCTTTGCTCCCTCCAAACCCTCCCATATGCCCTTCCTTGCCCTTTTCAAATTCATGGCCTCTTTTTTATTAACAGTTGTTCCATGTGTATATGTATACGTGTATGCATACATATGCATTCCTAAGTATAATCTGCTCAGTCTGTGTAATGCAACTTGCGTGTATGTTCTCTGGGCTGACCGTTTGGTTTTGGATAACCAATTGGTGTGCTCTTCCCTGGGAAAGACGATTTCTCCCTCTCTCAGCATTCCTTAGCCGCTGGTCGTTCTTTGTACAGGGCTGAGGGCTCGTGGGCTTTTCCCCGTTCATGTTAGCTTGTCTGTTGTCCTCGTTCGTGTTCAGCTCATGTTTAGGTAGCGCGTGTGCCCAGAAATCCTGTGTGAGACGGAACCGGACTTCATTACCCTGAGAGCAATGCCTCCTTGGCAACACCAGGTGGCGCTCCACACGAGGCGAGCATGAAGGACACCCTCATCTCCTCTCTCAAAGCAGGTGTAGCGAGTGATCAGTTTACTCGTGGAGTAACAATGTAACCGAGAAGGAATCTCAGCACCGTCTAAAGTTAAAGCTAGACTTGGCATTCGTAGCTCTACCGTTCAGGGTCCCTGCACGTGGGTCACACGCAGGGAAGGTATGTAAAAGCGGAGAGGCGGCACCCCCTTCGTCTTGAGTTTCACATACGTGTTGCTGTGGGATAACCTTTTTGAACACTGTGAAGATGGGTCTCTGCCTAAGGCGCCTTCTGAGTGGTTTAATAAAGAGCCGAATGGTCAATAGCTGGGGGAGGGGTGGCGGGACTTCGGGGGAGAGAGAGGACCTCTGGGGAGACTCCGAGGAGGAGGGGGTCCAGCATACAGTGTGGAGGAGAGCTGACGAGCCACGCCCAGAGGGTGGACGGATGGAAACGCGTTAAGTTATTATTTAAGCTGTTGGGAACAAGCCTGAGCTAAGGCCGGGCTTTCATAATTAATAATAATAAGTCTCCGTGTCATTGTTAGGGCGCTGGTGGTCCAAAGAAAGTCTGGCGAGAAAGCTTGATACCACGTATGTAACATATTTTGATCACATTCACTCCCCGTTACCCTTGTTGATCCCCCTCCCACTCCTGCCCATCATCTCTCCCTTCCCAGTGTGTGTGTGTGTGCGCGCGCGCTTGTGTATGTGTGTGTTGGTGTGGGTATATATGTGTATATGTGTGTCTGTGTATGTGTGTGTGCTTGTGTATGTTTGTGTGTTTGTGTGCATGTGTGTGAGTGTATATATGTGTGTATGTATGTGTATGTATATGTGTGTGTACGTGTATGTATATGTGTGTGTATCGGTGTGTGTATGCATGTGTATGTGTGTGTATATGTATATGTGTGTATGTGTCTATATGTGTGTGTCTGTGTGTGTGTGTCTGTATGTGTGTGTATGTGTATGCATGTGTGTCTGTATGTGTGTGTGTATGGATCATGGGGAAATTTACCTGTGGCTCTACCACTATACCACTGAAGAAATTATCTGTCTCCCCCCAGCACGCTACAGATCCTCACAGTTCCTTCCCTGCCTCTAAACTCTAAGGGAGAGGTGGAGGCTTGTGAGCCCCTTCCACGGTGAGATGTCGAGGGGCTCAGCCTTGTGCAGGTGAAGTGAAGGCAATCACAGCTGCTGAGAACTCAAGCAGGCGGTTGCCATGTCCACACCCGGAAGACAGTGTTCTGCAGAATTCCTCCTTTCTCTGGCTCCTGCGGTCTTCCTGCCCCTGTGTGGTGACGTTCTCTGAGCTCTGGAGGGGAGGCCACTGATGTTCCGTTTAGGGGTGAGCATTCAGTAACCACTTATGCTCAAACATTTTGATCCTGATGAGTCTCTGCAGCAATAGTTTGCTGTGTGATGCTATTCCTGAGTGTCAGGGACAAGGACAGAACCTCTAGTTAGTGGAAAAATACAGGACCCCCCCCCCCCATAAGACAGGGAACTAGATCATCTTACAGTCAGGTTGCCTAGCAACAGGACATTGAATAGAGCCCTTGACCTTGTCACCCTGTAAACATCCTGCTAGCTTGCCCCACCTTATGCAGATAACAGCCTCTTGCTCCCCCACCCTGCAGGAACTACATAAACCCTCCTGGAGAAAAATAAAGTTGCACCTTGATCAGAAATCTTGACTTGGTGTATTTCCTTTGTGTCTCCTGTCCCTATCATTCCGTCCTTAGGGTGGTCGAGAACCCGTTGAAGCCCTGCTGGATGGGGGCACTGAGGACATGTATGCAGACATGGACTCTACCCCAGACAGGGAACTGGTGACACCGAGCCGTCTTTCCAGTCCCTAGATGGAAGGTTTCAATCTCAGATGAAGCTGCTATACAACACAGCTGCCCACTGCAAGTGATTTCATAGTTCTTATAGCTGAATAAAATTCTACTGTGAAGCTGGGTGGTGGTGGCGCACGCCTTTAATCCCAGCACTCGGGAGGCAGAGGCAGGCGGATCTCTGTGGGTTTGAGACCAGCTAGGTCTACACAGTGAGTTCCAGGAAAGGCTCCAAAGCTACACAGAGAAACCCTGTCTCAAACTCGCCCCCCCAATCTACTGTGTATATGTACCATGTTTTCTTTATCTCTCTCTCTCTCTCTCTCTCTCTTATTTTAAGAAAGATTTATTTATTTTATGTATATGAGTGCTCTATCTGCATGTATGATTTTTATGCCAGAAGAAGGCAGCAGATTCCACTAGAGATGGTTGTGAGCCATCACATGGGTGCTGGGCATTGAACTCAGGTCCTCTGAAGAGCAGCCAGTGCTCTTAACTGCTGAGCCATCTCTCCAGCCCCTCTATTTATCTCTTAGTGGATACCTGTTCCAATTCCGGCTCCTAGATCTTGTGAATACAGCAGTAATAAACAGGGATGTGGAAGCAGTCCTGTGGTAGGACTTGGTATAGACCAAGGAGTTCTATAGCAAGGCCATATGGAAGATCTATTTTCAGAAACTTCCACACTCTTTTTCAAATTGCACCAATTTAAACTCCTACCAGCAGTGAATATGGGTTCCTCTTGTGTGGACCCGGCCCAGGTAAATATAGTTGCTCTGAGTTAATGATTGCAATAGCTGTGCTGAGTCTAGACAGTGGCATTTTGTAGCCTCTCACACTAGCTTCCAGCTCTTACACACATCCTGCCTTCTCTTCTGTAATGTTCCCTGAGCCTTAGTGGTGGTGGTTGTATGTCTTGTTTATGACTGGGCCCACAACTGTTGCTTCTTCTATGTATCTTGGGCAGTTATGGGTCTCTCCATCCATGACTGTCCATTGTAAGGAAAGGGTGCTCTAAATAACCCTGGGATCAGTGGCATATACAGGGAAGGTGTGTCAAAGTGGAGAAGGCTTCCCTGTAATCAAGGGGAATTCATGAAGTGTAATTTTATAAGGATCCAATCCATTGGGAATGAAAACTTTTAGCAACTAGAGTACTAAATGCTTCAGTGCTGTGTAGGCAACTACAGTATCCCCTACAGTGATATTTCCACCCAGATCTCAGTTTGCAAATAAATCCCTGCTCTTTATAATTCAGCTTGTTTGTGGTATTGTGTTGTTTGTAACAAAAAATGGACAAATATGCAAAGAACGGACAAATGTCTGTGTTGATTAGGTTTTTTTGTTTGTTTTGTTTTGTCAACCTGACACAAGCTAGAATCATTTGGGAAGAAGGAATCTCGATTAAGCAAATGCCTCCATCAGATTAGCCTGCAGGTAAGTGTGGGACATTTTCTTGATTCATGATTGATGTAGGGGTACCCAGCCCACTTGGGGCAGTATAAACACTGAGCAGGTGGTCCTGGGTGGTATAATAAGGCAAGTTGAGCAAGCCACAGGGAGCAAGCCATGTAGCAACATTCCTCCATGGCCTCTGCATCACTTCCTGCCTTCAGCTTCCTGCCCTGGCTTCCCTGAGTTATGGCTTCCCATGGGCTATGATTTGGGATGTGTATGCCAAAGAAGCCCTGTTGTGGAATATTATTTTAACCGGGCAAAGATATGTTACCTTTGTTTATGCTGCATTTAATATGTAAAGATGTGTTGTATTTGTTTCACCTTGCCTGCATAAGGCACATGATTGGTCTAATAAAGAGCTAAATGGCCAATAGGTAGGCAGGAGAAAGGATAGGCAGGGCTGGTGGACAGAGAGAATAAATAGGAGGAGAAATCTAGGCTCAAAAAAAGGAATAAAAGAAGAAGAGGAGGAGGAGGAGGAGGGAGGGGGAGGGGGAGGAGGAAGAGGAGGAGAGGAGGGAACAGGGGAGACACCCAGGGCCAGAAACCAGGCAGCTGCCAGCCAACAGACATGAGAAGCAGTGAAAGTAAGATGTACAGAAGTAAGAAAGGTAAAAAGCCCCAAGGCAAAAGGTAGGTAAAGAGAAACAGGTTAATTTAAGTTAAAAGGCCGAACATTCAAAACTAATAAGTCTCTGTGTCATAATTTGGGAGCTGGTTGGTGACCCCAAAGAAAAAGCCTGGTACAAAACCCTTTCCTTCCAAGTTGCTTATAGTCATGGTGTTTTTATTTTTTTATTTTTTTACAACAATAGAGAACAAGCTAGGGCAATATTCATGTTCCATAAGAAGTCTTTCTGGATTTATGCTTTTTGTCTGATGCCTTGATAAATGGAGAACTTTCCTCCATTTACAATATATTCTGAGTCTCAGGCTGCTCTAGACTAGAAGAGTACTTACTCCCTTCACAGAGTTCTCACCTACCTCAAAAGTGTCAATCCATTGCATTACTTAGTATAGAGAATGTCATGATGAAGAATTTATTGACTGCCATCCATGAGAGTTCATAGTTAAATAATCTCATAATAATGGCCAAAGATAAAAATGACCTCAAAGAGCCAGGCTGTGGTGGTACACGTCTTTAATCCCAGTACTTGGGAGGCAGAAGGAGATGGATCTCTGTGAGTTCAAGGCCAACCTGATCTACAGAGCAAGTTCCAGGACAGCTAGGATTACACAGAGAAAACCTGTCTCAAAAAACCAAACCAAACCAACCAAGCAAACAACAACAATAACAACAACATACACCTCAAAGAACTTCCAGACAAAGAATTCCAAAGAATGATTTTAAGCCATGTTCAGACAACTCAAAGAAGACATGAATATACAAGAGAACGAAAAGAAAGATGAAAAAGAGGATGGGGTAAGAAGGGAGACTAGCTGGCATATGTTATACAAATATATGAGATTGTCGAATAACAAAAGGCATTAATAAGAAAGAAGGCAAGGATGCAGTGACATGGGAGAAAGGGAGTCAGTGAGTCTGACAGTGGCATTGACCCATGTAGGTACCCCGTGGTTTATCTCAGACCATTTATCCTCTCATTATTGGTGCAAATATTAAGGCCACTCCACGTAGTTAAAAGGGAGGTTTATTTAGTGGCGTAACTTACAAATGAAGGGATAGGTGGGTTACAGGGTCTGGGAAAGACACAGCGCAGGCCGCCGGTGTTCTCTGGAGAACTCTGCTCGGTCTACCTCCAGTGTCCAGGGTCCAGGAACCAAGAGAGGTGGCGCATCCGGATCTCGGGTCTCCAGGGTCCTCTCTTGGCCCCACCTTGTAGGCGTGACAGTTACCGAAGCCTCAATGGGGGTTGGAACTTTCAGATCAAAGCTGGAATGGCTACCCACTACATCTCATTCTCGCACTCAGAAACACAGAACCTGCTCACTCAGTTGCTCTTTTTTCTTGTGACCTATCATTTTACTGGGCTGGATGTCAAAGTGTGTAGGTCAAAGTCACGAATTGCTCCCAAGTTCTACCCACCGTATCTTCTATGTTTGAGTTAGTCCTCCTCCTTCTTCTCTTCTGTTAATTGGGATATTTGGTATTCTATTCTGTCCATATTCAGGAACCATTACATTCAAGTTTAGGGACCTGAACTTGGTTTATCTGGAAATTTCCTTGAAACAAGTGACTGTGTCAAGATGATTGAAGGCTTCTCATTTGAGGGGATGAAGATGTTTTTGCGACATATAAATGTGGAATCTTTGTCTTTTGCTTAGGATGAATTTTTGGTGAGAAATGATATGATTCTACTGATCTACCTCAGATCAGGTAAGCATACATAAACATGCATAAGTAAGGATATATACCACTATATGCATGCCAGTACATGTGTGCTATTGAGGTACAGTTATTCTTAATAGTGAGCCTTCATAGAGCATGCCTTTATCTATGGACAAGAAGACAGTGGAAAGGTTCCTTCTGATAAATTTCCTTGTGGAGAAATCTACATTACATGAAATCTGCCTTAATACTAAAAATTTAAGCTTAAATCACTGTAGTATCTATTTGTTGCCCAGTGTACACCTAGAGATTTTTTTACCTTGCATATCTGGAACACTGTACCAAATGGGCAGTGCCTACCCTTTCTACTGTTTAAGTCTATGAATTTGCCTATTTATGTAGTGTTATATAAGTTGAAAAGCACAGCATCTTCAATGTATGACTGGATTTTTTCACTTGTTTTTGTATCCTTTGTTCATCATGCTGAAGGAGTCAGGAAGATTTTTCTCATTTTTAAGAGGTTGAACAATATTTCATTGCATGCATGCATATTCCATGTAGTGTTGGATTTCCCACAATCTATGGATCTTTCATTAATGTCATTTATTGTTTTCAGCTATAATCCTTCTGTCTTCTAAGAGATGCAGTTGGTTGCCTTTGGTAAGACATGTGCTTTAGCCACTTTGTTTACCTTGCCTGTTGGAGTTACTGAAACACTCTGCCAACAGCACAAAGTCACCCGTTCAGCACCGTTGACAAATAACAAGGCAAGGGCTGTGAAGGAAATTTTATTCAATAGCTGAATAAAATTGGGAGACTGAACAATAAAGATTACAAATAAACCTCTGCCAGAGCATACTCTGGGGTCTGAGCTTCTCCTAGAACTGCACGATAATGTGTGAGGTACACAAGCTGTCACCACGGGTAAGACAGGACCTTTCTTGGAATCAGTCTAATGCTCCCCTTCTCCATTGGCCTAGGCATAATCAAATTTATTCTGAAACTGGCAGATATATGGTGATATTTTGTTTGTACTGAAATGTGATTTTATTTGTATGTTAATAAATAAAGTTGCCTGGGGGTCAGAGCTGATAGCAAGCCATAGGAGAAGTCTGGCAGTGGTAGCACATGTCCTTAATCCCGATCACATGACAGGCAGATCTCTGTGTTCAAGGATACAGCCAGCATGGAGACACATGCCTTTAATCTCAATACCAACCATAGAAGACCTGGAGGTCTGTATAGATGGGCAGTGATGAGGAGGTCATGTGGTTGGGTTTACAACCAATGAGAAGGCAGAACAGAAAGTCTATAAAAAGACATACACAGGAAGTAGCGTTCTTGCGGAGAGGAAACACAGCAGCGGCAGTGAAGGGTAAGGTTTTTAGCTCTTAGCTATTGCTCTGACCTCTTGGGCTATTAACTCTGCATTTGGCTCTGTGTTTCTTATTTAATAAGACCGTTCATCTACACAGATGTGCTTTTCTCAAATCAAGGTTACAATGAGTCTACAGTTAGTCTGTAGATTCAATAGAGCTCCTGACCCAAATTAATACTGTCTAGTCTTTCTCTGAGTGGTTGGGAGTACTGTGATAACCTGATGGTCAGCAGTTGGGAGTGATTCTTGGTATTCACACTTGTGCAAGTGGTGTCACTGTGGAGGAGACAGCAGGATATCAGACTGAGTGCATTTTGAGTCTTCCTGATCCTTCCCTGTCAGTTCACGTCCATTAATATCAGTGATGTTTATGGAGAGTTACATAATTTGGGGGGCTCCTTCTGCTTTCAAGAAACATTGGCTTGATTCACTGTTAACCACATTTTGCCAGATGGAACAAAGAACAGCTATATCCCCCTTAGCCTTATAGAAGTGTAGACCTAAGATCTCGGAGCCACCCTATGTATTTACAGCTTCCCCTCTCCTCTGCCCATGCCTCCTGTGGATCCCACAGGCCATCCCTCCCTGGCCTTGCATCCCTGACTCATTGCTGTGTCCTAGCCCCCAACTCAGGTGGACACCCCCTGCTTAACCACAGGCCACACCTGCTAAAAGATCAGGCAGGCTGCCACCAGACCTTCTTCACTCTCTCTGTTCCCCAGACCCAATTCTCAGGGTCACCCTTAGTGCTAAAAGAGACATCTCCCCTTGGCCTCCTCTTCCCCCAGTGTCCAACACCAGCAAGTAGTCCCTATGAACTGCTGGTAAAAGAGGCAACATGCTCTGAAAGTCCAGAGAGGAAACAGAAACCAAGGAACAAATCACCCACCCAACAAAGAGAAACCTAGAAATCAGCACCTAGACCTATAATCACTCCAAACCCAGATGCATAGATACCAGCCTAAGAACATAGTCAATAATAGCCAGGGTAATACATCTCCACCAGAGCCCAGCTCTCCTACCACAGCAGGCCCTGAACATTGCAACACAGCTGAAGCACAAGGAAAAGACCTTAAAATCAACTATATGGAGATGATAGAGGTCCTTAAAGAGGAAATGAATAAATCCTTTAAAGAAATCCAGGAAAACACAAACAATTGGAGGAAATGAATAAATTCCTTGAAGAAAGCCAAGAAAATACAAGAAATAGTTGAATAGAATGAAGAAAACTGTTTAGGATGTGAAAATGGAAATAGAAGCCATAAAGAAAACACAAACAGAATTTTGTAAATGAAAAATTTAAGAAAATTAGTAAGCACATCTAACAGGAGTGGACAGCAAGAAATGATCAAACTCAGAGCTGAAATCAATAAAACAGAAACAAAGAGAACAATACAAAGAATCAATGAAACACAGAATTGGTTCTTTGAGAAAATCAACAAGATAGACAAGCCCTTATTCAAAATAATGAAAAGGTGGAGAGAAAGAACATCAGATTAATAAAATCAGAAACATAAAGGGGGACATAACAACAGACACCGAGGAAATCCAGAGGATCCTAAGGACATACTTTAAAATCCTATACTCCATCAAATTAGAAAATCTAAAAGAAATGGATAATTTTCTCAACAGCGACCACTTACCAAGACAAAAAATTTAAATTAGACCTATAACCACTAGTGAAATACAAGCAGTTATTAAGAGTCTCCCAAACGGCCAGATGATTTTAGTGAAGAATTCTACCAGACTTCCAAAGAAGAGTGCACCACATGGATGCTTGGTGCCCATAGAGGTCAGAAGAGGACATCAGATCTCGGGGAACTAGAGTTATGGATGGTTGGGGACCAACATGTCAATGGAAAGGAGGAAGGAGGGGAGGGAGGGAGGAAGGAAGGGAGTGTTTGCTCTTGGCTCATAGTTCAAGGTGGGAACTTAAGGGAACAGGAGCTTGAACACCTGGTCACACTGCCTCCACAATCAGGAAGAAAAGAGGATGAGAAATGCTACCTAATGCCTTATCTATTTGTGTGATCTATGTGCCTTTTGTACCTATTTGGACACCTCTTTCTCAGGACCTGGAAATTTTTCTTCTATGATTTTATTGAAAATATTTCCTGTGCATTTGACTTGAAATTCTTCCCTCCCTCCCTCCCTCCCTCCCTCCCTCCCTCTCTCTCTCTCTCTCTCTCTCTCTCTCTCTCTCTCTCTCTCTCAATCTATGCCTTTCAAGTCTCCTAAAGGTCTTTCATGTTCCATTCATGAGTTGTTTTTTTTAAACTCTTTTTTTTGAGTAGATAATCCAATACCTTTATCTTGTCTTCATGGCCCAACATTCTATCTTCACATGGCCCATTCTGTTGGTGAGGTCTTCCATTGAGCATTTGCTTTCTCCAGTGACATTTTTTTCATTTTCTGCTTCATTTCAGTTTGGATTTTCTATCTTTATTGAACTCTCTCTTCATAACAAGAGTTGATATCCTCACTTTATTCCCCTCTTTCTTTGTGCGTGTTCTCTTGAAATGTGAGCTACTGTTTTCTGTCCTCTCTAAAGTGATCCCATTTTTATTCATGCTGTCTTTGAATTCTATTAATGTTTGCATTCACTCTTTTCTTTGGATAATGTTTTTATTTATTTGAGAATTTCATACAGTATAGTTTGATCATCTTCTTTCCCTTCTCCAAACTCCTCCCAGATCTTCCACACCTCCTTACCCACCCAACTTCATCTTTCTCTTAATAAAACTCCAAAACTACAGAGACCAGTTTGTGTTGGTTGACTGCACCTGATAATGGAGTCAGCCCTGGAGTGTGGTTGATATATCTAGTGTCACCTCATTGAAGAAAACTGATTTCCCCTCTCCCAGCAACTATAATTGTAAATAGCTTCCTGGTTAGGGGTGGGACTTCATGCCTCCTTTCCCTCCTCCATGCTGGGATTTTTGTCTGATTTGAATGTGTAGAGGTCCTATGCATGCTGCCATAGTCTCTCTGAGTTCACATGAGCATCTATCCTGTTGTGCCTGAAAAATGCCATTTCCTTGAAGTTATCCATTACCTTTGTTTCTTACAATCCTTCCATCCCCCATCTACATAGACCCCAGAGCCTTGAGTGGACAGGAGGGATACAGACATCCATTTAAGGTTGAGGAGTCTAAATTTAGAATTTTTAATGCACACTGTCCAGTTGTGGGTTCACTGACATTTGCTATGAGATGAGGCTTCTCTAATGAGGGTGGAGTGATGCTCTGATCTTTGGGTATAGCAATATGTCATTAGGATTCATTTTAGCGCTATGTTTATTTAGCACAATAATACTAGCAGTGTTTCCTCTAGGGCCATGACTTATCTAGCATCAGGTCCTTAGGTTTCATCATCAGTGTTAGGTATCCATCTGTGGAGCAGGACTTAAATCTAATAATAAAAGGTGCTTTGTTACTCCCATAACGTTTGTACCACTGTTGCACCAGTGGGTACATTCTTGCCAGGTAGGTGACTACTATAGCTCACAAGGTTTGTACCTGGGTGAGACTGATGATTACTTTTCTCCTTTGCTAGTATGTATAAGGACCTTTCAGCCCTAAGAATGCTATCCAGTAAGGAGAAGCTTCTGGTTGAGTGAGTACCAACTATGTATCTCTGTGTTCTATAATATAATTATGTAGTATTGTCTTAGTCACTATTCTATTGATATGAAAAATCACCACGACCGTGGCAACTCTTGGTGTTTTTGGTTTTTCGAGACAGGCTTTCTCTGTGTAGCTTTAGAGCCTTTCCTGGAACTAACTCTGTAGCCCAGTCTGGCCTCGAACTCACAGAGATCCGCCTGGCTCTGCCTCCCGAGTGCTGGGATTAAAGGCGTGCACCACCACTGCCAGGCCTGACCATGACAACTCTTATAAAGGAAAGCATTTAATTGGGGCTTGCTTCCAATTTCAGAAGCGTAATCTATTGTCGTCATGGCAGGAAGCATGGCGGCACGCAGGCAGACACGGTGCTAGAGCAGTAGCTAAGAGCTCTACATCTGGATTCACAGGCAGCAGGAAGAGATGGGATTGGCTTTTGAAACCCTAATGCCCACTCCCACATTTCCTTCAATAAAGCCACACCTATTCCAACAAAACCACACTTCCTAACCCTTTCAAATAGTGCTACTCTCTAAGCATTTAAATATTTAAGCATGTGAGGGCCGTCTTCATTCACACCACCATGGGTATCTTTAGCAATAGGATCTTGCTGTCAAGTTGTGGAGGGTAACCAATAGCATTGCCTGTAACGTTTGGGAGTGTGTGTATGAGACCCTATTGGCAAACAATTCAAAAAGATGTAATACATTCTTGGTACTGGGGTTTTATTTGGTAGCATATGATGTATAGTTAGGATTTTGCAACCCCCCATTACATGGCAATTTCACTTAAATTCCTTTTATGCATGTATATATTATAGGATGCTTCTAAAGTAGTTTCCACAATTTCCACACGACTTTTCTGAAGGCTTTCAGTGTCCCTTGCCCCGCCCCACATTCCCTCCTTTATCCTGCCCTCCCTCACTCTTCCCACTTAGTCCGCCTATTCTTATCCCTTTATAACATTATTTTCTATTTTTCCTTTCTTGGATGATCCCCTTTTCTTCATGGTTCCTTTGACCTATACTCCATGGGCATTCTAAATGAAACATATATAAAGCATAAAAGCATCCATATATGAGAGAAAACATGCAGTGTTTGTCTTCCTGGAACTGGGTTACCTCACTGAGGATAAGTTTTTCTCAATCTATCCATTTACCTGTGAATTTCATTTTTCTCAACAGTTGAATAATATTCCATTATCACACATCTTCATTATCCACTCATCAGCAAATAGATACCTAGGCTGTTTCAAATTTCTGGCTATTGTGAATAGATCAGCGATGGGTGAGCAAGTGTGTCTGTAATAAGATGTAGAATCTTCCAGCAGTTAGCTGGATCTTGGGGTAGATCTACTTTCAGAGTTTTGAGAAACCTCCACACAGACTTACATAGTGGCTGTACCAGTTTGCTCTTCCTCCAGCAATGGATAAACATCTCCCTTTTCTGAATTCTCATCAGCGTCTTCTGTCATCTGTTTTATTAGCCTTGGCAGTTCTTACTGCTGGAGGATGAAATCTCCAAGTGATTTTAATTTGTATTTTTCTGATAACTAAGAATGTTGAACGTTTTTGAAAAGCATTTCTCATACATTCACAGTTCATCTTTTGAGGACTCTTTGTTTGAATACACGTCCCGTTTTTAAATTGAGTTGTTTTCTCCACATCCAGTTTTTTGAGCTGTTTATATATTCTAGATGCTCACCCTCTGATTTCAGGAATGAGTGGGTGCTTTGCATAGTCCTGCGACAGGAAGGGGTGTTTCATTTATTAGGAACACAACACTCTGATCTCAGGAGTGGGTAGCTGCTCCATGCGGTGCTGTGGCACTTGAAAGTTTGTTTGGTTCAGAGGGGTGCCAGCCTCTTACCTCAGCAGCAGGCAGTTGCTCTCCATTGCTCTGCAGCTTTTGGGTAGTGCGGTTCTAAGGTTGGCTTTAGCGTTGCCTCTGGTCTTAGGTTCAGGGAAATGTTATGTGTGGTTGGTGGTGGTACGTACTGGGGCCATGATAAAGGCTAGCTTCTGATCTGACTAGTGTTTGGGCTATCCGAGTGGTTCTGCAGAGGCCGGGGGTGGGTGTCAGGGTTGGCAAAGATGTCAGTCTCTGACTTCAGTTGGAGGTAGGCTCCTTGAAGTTTTGTGTCTATCAGGGATTGGGGTACTGGGAAAGTAGGGGCTTTGGCATATGTGGTAGTGCTAAGGTTGGGTGTGGTATCACAGGAGTGTGCCTCTGTCTTCTTTAATGGATGTGCACTCTGTGGTTTCATGGCTGCAGGGCACTGGGGTCCTGGATCGGTAGGGACACTGACCTCTGACCTGCTGAGTGTGCAGGTGCCCTATGGTCCTCCTTATGGCCACTTAGTTTTCGGCTGGACATTTCTACAATTTAGACCTGACCTTAAGGTATTAGTTCTGTATTGATCTAATTTTCACACAGAATGGGAAGTGGGGATGCAGTTTCATTCTTTTTGTGGATTTCCAGTTTTCCCAGAACTCTTTGCTGAAGATGCTACCTCTTCTCTAACACGTTTTTGGAATGATTTTCAAAAGACAGACAGCTAGGGCTTGGAGGGATGGCTCAGTGATTAAGAGTACTTATTGCCCTCGGAGAGGACCCAGGTTTAGCTCCCATTCCCTACATAGTGTTCCTAACCATCTGTAACTCCAGTGCCAGCGGATCTAATACCTTCTTCTGATCTCTGTAGGCACCAGATATCCACGTGTTACATATACACACATACAGGCAAACACTCATAAACATAAAAATAAAATAAATGCATCTAGAAAAGAAAAGGTCAATGGTTTTAGGGAGGTATATTTCCAGGTCTTGTGTTCTTTTCCATCAAACTCCATGTTTGAATTTTTGGTGACAATACCATGCTGTTTTTGTTATTACGACTCTGTGGTATAATTTGAAATCAGATATTGTGGAATTTCTAATACTGCTTCTTTTTCTTCTGGCTTACATTGACTTTGGGGGATCTTTTGTACTTCTGACTGGAAGGAAGATGAAATTTTAGGATTATTTTTATGTGAAAAAAGTCATTGGAGTTTACTTTGAAATTATAGTGATTTTTCACATAATTCTACCCATGGGGTGTCTTTCCATTGTCTGTGGTCTTCAATTTATTTTGCCAATGTTCTTAAGGTTTTTGTTGTAGATTTATCTTCTTAAGTATTTATAGGCATTGAAAAATATTTTATTTGTGTGTGTGTTCATGTATATGTCTGTACCATTATGTACATAGGAGCCTATGGAGGTCAGGAGTCATTGGATCCCTTGGAGCTGGAGCAACAGGTATTTGTAAGCTGCCTGATGTGGGTTTTGGGATCTGAACATAAGTCCTCTGATAGAGCAGCAAGCAATTTTAACCACCGAGCCATTGCTCCAGCTCCTCCAGGCATTTGGGAAGCTATTTTGAAAGGGATTTTTTCTTAGCTTCCCCTTCAACATACTCACTACAAGTATGTAGAAATATATTTGCTTTTGTCATTTGACTTTGTATACAATTTATGTAATTATTTCCTTCAGATTGTAACACATTTTCCTGGAGGGGGAAGGCAGGCTCCTAAGACTCAGGGAAGTAACAAGAATTATGGCTCTGGAAGCTCATGAAACCTTTAATCCCTGGAAATTCAAAAAAGTGACAAGTTCCACAAGTCCTCACCCCAAGTTTATAGACACAGTGACCGTTTGCAGGGGAAGAGGTTCTCAGGTAACCTGCTTGGAAGGTATACAGGGAACTCCAGAGATGCCACTTTCTGTCATCTTCATGCTGTGGTTGAAGCTTTTGGTGATTTGACTGCCTGTCAATCACCCACGCTCCAGGAAGTAAATCCAGGAAGTGCATTGGCTCAAAAGCCTAAAAACTTGGCACAATAATTTCTTTGGCCTCTCATTGGCACCCTATCTGCAGAGTAGTCCTTGTTCACGTCACATGATGCTGTTTGTTTGCTTAAAGTTCTGGTCAGATCTAAGAATTTCCTAGTAATTGTGCGAATCTTTGATATATAGGACCATGTTATATTCAATATGGATACTTTACCTTCTTCCTTTTTTATTTGTTTCTGTTCATTTTTTCCCTCTTTCATTATTATTCTAGCCACACAGTCAAGTATATTATATTAAGTAAGAGGTAAGAGATTGGGCAAACTTACCTCATTCCCAACTTTAGAGAAATACTTTCAGCTTTTTCCCACTTATCTATTTAAATATATTACTCTCATGTGTAGGCTTTATTAGTGATACATGGATTTTAAATATTTACTTTAATGTTTTAGTTGATGTCTGAAAGACATAGAAGTACCATCAGCAGATGATATGAAAAATGATCTCTTGAGATGAAAGTTGTATGGATCCTGCAATTCTATCATTATTGATCAAAAACACAAAGATACACATTTTAACACATTATGTGCTTTGGAATACAGGAAAGTGGCTGGTGTGAGCACACAATTCCTCATCACTATTCAATACAACTTCCTTATGTTATAGTAATGTGTTAAATATAAATGTTTATATGCTACCAATAAAGTTGTGTAACTGAATTAAGTAGTGGGAAATCAACTTGTTGGCTTTTGAGAAAATTTTATGCTACTCATCTACATAACAGAATACCAATTATTTCTGACAAACCCACTAGTGTTCTGATCACACAGATGAATCTAGGTTTATCTGTGTATCCTCTATATGAGAAAAAACCCCCATTTGCTAATGACCTTCATTTATTCACAATTTTAACTATCTTAATTGTCATTCTAAGCAGTCAGGTCCCAGAAACTGCACCATCTCCAGCTCCCCTCAGTCACATTTAAAATCGCTACACAATCACAATTATACTCTTTGCAAGCCAGTGCTTGGTCTGCATCTCACTTGGTTGTATGTTTTCTATAGGAACACTCAGCCTCCATGCATCAGCTAAAACCTACCATCCCACATACAAATGTCACACTGTGTAGATGTAATTTTAAACAGTCTTATTAAATAAGAAACACAGAGCCAAATACAGAGTTAAAAGCCCAAGAGGTCACTGAGTGCTGTTTTCAGCTGAATACTAATCTGTGAAACAGACATTTCTTTGTGATTAAAACAAAACTTAGACCCACTTGAATTAGACTGCAGACTTCCAGAGGACATAATGAGTCATGTTGGCTTCAGAAGAGAATGTTCAGTGAAGAAGGGAAAAGAGAATTTTAAGAAGTCTATGGCTGAGCTGGGCGGTGGTGGCGCACGCCTTTAATCCCAGCACTCGGGAGGCAGAGCCAGGCAGATCTCTGTGAGTTCGAGGCCAGCCTGGGCTACCAAGTGAGCTCCAGGAAAGGCGCAAAGCTACACAGAGAAACCCTGTCTCGGGGGGCGGGAAAAAAAAAGAAGTCTGTGGCTGAAAGAATCCCACCTTCTGCAGGATGAGGATGCTCACAGGATGAAGGTCAGTGTAGTAGAATATTATTTTAAGGTGTGTTACTTTTGCTTATGTTGCATTTGTTTAACTCTGTAAAGTTGTGTTACTGTGCTTGTGTAAAACACTTGATGGTCTAATAAAGAACTGGCCAATAGCAAGGCAGGAGAAAGGATAGGTGGGACTGGCAGGCAGAGAGCATATATAGAAGGAGAAAACTGGAGTGAGAGATCTAGCATCCAGAGAAGGAGGAGGACTCTAGGGGCCAGCCACCCAGCTACACTGCAAGCCATGGAGTAAGAGTAAGATCTACAGAGAAGAGAACAGGAAAAGCCCAGAGGCAAAAGGTAGATGGGATAATTTAAAGCTAAGAAAAGCTGGCTAGAAACAAGCAAAGCTAAGACCGGTATTCATAACTAAGAATAAGCCTCTGTGTGTGCTTTATTTGGGAGCAGGGTGGCAGGCTCCCCAAAAGAGAGAAAAAAAACCCCAACAACAACAGGCCAGCTCCTGAGCACAATTCCTGTTGAAGCATATCTCAGAGTGCCTTGCCCACTGAAGACCTTCTCTGTGTAGCTCTTGGCCTGAGAAAGAATGCAAGGGACTTAACTGTTCCTTATTTTCCAGGCAAAGCCATGAAGGAGACCCAGAAGAGTCCAGGTTTCCAGTGCTCGTAAAGTAACAGCGTACCTGGATGTGACATCCCTGTGTCATCTGTGGGTCTGTGAAATTGTCTGCATGGAAACTCTGGGATACCTCCATGAAGGACAACTCATTTTTCCCCAGAGCAAATCTCCTTTTTTACCTTCTGGTGATTAATGATGATGTCTAGGAGTTTGTTAGATCTTAATGAGTAGATGGGCAGAAATTAGAAAAAGTTTTCCATGTTTCCTTTGGGAGAATTTAAGTTCTGAATTGGTCTTGTAGTCAGGTGTGAATTGCTGCACTCAAGGGTAGATCAAGGGATTTGTTATGTGTATTTCCAGGGAGTACTTTATATTATTTTACTCTTGCAAGATTATGCTGACAAGAAGTCCTTCCAGAAAATCTCCAGCATATCATTTGGAGTTATTTCATTGCATATTGTCCCATGTGTCCCAGGACATTTAAGTATGACAAATCTATTAACTGAAGCCAGTGTTTCCCTCCTGAGTCCTGGGGTTACTCCACTTGTTTTCATGTAGATCATGACTTGTTTTCTGAGACACTCATGAATCCTGATCAGAGGCCTAACAGACTGTGCTAGTATCTGGAGAATCTGCTGTGGAAAGCAGCAATCCTCGACATACAGGAAAAGATACAAATTGAGCAACCACTAAGAAGTAAATAGATCCAACCACATTCATTGCTGTTCTAGGTTTAATAGAAAACTAGAGACTTAATTTTGCTTTTTCAATGATGAAAAGTAGAAACTCATGTGATAAATCCAATAATTGGATCTTCTAAACCTTTATTAATATCTGGGCTTGCAGCAAGATTGTCTCAGGCACAGTCAAAGAACATTTATTTGGATGTGTAAGAAGCAAGCTATCACTGCACAATATGGTTCCTAGTGAACATGCCAGCATTTAGAATGAATATATGGGAAATAAGACACAAAAGGGAGAACAATATATCCTTTATTTCTCTGGTACCTTATGCTGGTCTAGGAAAAGCACATATACCTCTGTTTTCAACTGTAAAATTTACATTGGCCAACTGACAATTTAACATGGGATATTAGCCTCACAAATGAATATTTAGATAGGTGGAGATTTTTTTCAATACCAACAAATATAGAATTTTTTCCTTGTCTTGTGGGAAATCCTGTTTATTTGAGTATGTGCATTCATAATAAAATATTCTATGATTCCATTGTTATTGTTATTTTGAAGATGAATGTACTGAGGTTGAATGAAATGAAGACACTTGAGCACATTCACAAAGCTAAGGAGTGACAGAGACTAAATTCTGTGTCACCACAATGCTACCCTAGTGTCTACTGTGCCAGTTACTATTGCTTTAAATTTTTTTGTTTTGTTTTTTGACTCAGGGTTTCTCCATGTAGTTTTGGTTCCTGTCCTGGATCTCACTCTGTAGACCAGGCTGGCCTTGAACTCACAGAGATCTGTCTGGCTCTGCCTCCCGAGTGCTGGGATTAAAGGTGTGTGCTACCGCCGCCTGGCTTTAAAATATTTTTTTTTCTTATGAATAAAGTGTGTTTATAATAAAGAAAAAAGAAACAGGACAAAACATTTATACAGATTGCTTTTCTACACAACATAAATAGCACACTGTTGACACTGAAATATTTAATGTTGAAAAACAGTCTCTGATAACAGTACTTTTAAGAAGACAATGAACTGTGACTCCAAACAGTATGCAGAAGTCATTTCCTTTGCATATCAAGTAAGAATTTACACTAAACTTCTTTCATGTCATGTAATCATTCTTAATCTTTTTGTCTAATACTGCTTGCAATATGTTAGTTATCACCATTGGTGTCTCCATTTCAAAATATTTTTGTGATATTCTTTTTTGATGTTTTTAAATTTTTCTCTCATATATTATATCCCAATTGCAGTTTACACTCCAGGGAGGGAGGGAAAGCTAGATATGTGTTTTTCATGTGGAATAACCTTTAAAGTCAGGAATTTAATAAGGACCATGGGATTATGAAGGGATAGGAGATAGAATTCTGTGATATAAAGGATCAAAGAAGAGTAATGGGACATAAAGAGTTAAATTTAGGTGTGTGTAGGAGGGAATATAGAAAGGGATAACTAACCCTAAGTGTCTTTTGAAAAACAGTACAGATATCTACTAGTATAGGAGCATCCTATAATCTTTACACATGCATATTTCAAAAGAATTTTAATGAAGTTACACTATATTAGGTGGACAGTAGCCCAAGTAGACTTCTCATGCTTAATAATGTAAGTCCCAATTCCAGGACTGGTTTATTTCCTTTTCAGTTGTTTTCTAATCAACTACCATAGGCCCCCAAGTATCACAGGCCATTACCAATAAATATTGCTGGCATCTCTCCAAAACTTAGTGACTGAAGACACTGCACACTGGACTCACAGAACATGGAGAAATAAACTGGCGCTTACCTTGAAGATTAATATACCACTCATGTATCCATAGGTGGCATAAGAAAGGAGGCTAAAAAAGTCATGTGGCACATCCAGATTTCACAGTCTTGGAAGGTGATATGCAAAGTGCTCAAATTTGGTTCAATTGTTCCCTGTCACCATGGAGGAAACTCGAGCCCAGAGCAATTAAAGAACCTAATGCCTATTGTAAAATATCATACTGCCCTGGATGATAGGACAGATAAAACAAAAATTTCAGGAGAAACCATAAAGCAAATATTTTGGCAAACTTCTATAAATGATCAAAGACCAAAGCTGAAAATACAAATAAATGACATTGTAACTGAGGGTCTTGTAGACACAGGGGCAGATGTAACAATAATTGCACCAGAATCCTGGCATCCAAATTGGCCTCTTCAGGACATAAATGCTCAGCTTTTAGGGATTGGAAAAAATTGCCTTCATAGCGTCCACTTATAATAATTCTCAGCTTGTTAAGAGATATCAATTGAAGAATTGATATTTTTATTAACATCCCCATAAGGGATGTTAAACATCCCCACCCTGTGCCAATATCTTGTATGATAGCCTTTGGAAAGGATTCATATACAGTTTCCTCATCTATAATTTACCATTATATGGATGATAACTCATTAGCTGATTAAAATGTAGATACTTTAGAGAAAATGTTTGAGGAAGTAAATAAATTTTTTCCTTGTTGGGGATTACAAATTTCTCCTGAAAAAATATAAAGAGGAGATTCTATTAATTATCTAGGATACAAAATAGGTTTACAAAAAATTCGGCCCCAAATGGTACAAATCAGGAGAGATTAATTGAGAACTCTTAATGACTTTCAAAAATTGTTGGGAGACATATCTATCTATTGCCCACTATTGGAGTAACAACTCAAGAACTGAGTAATTTGATTCAAACCTTAAAATGTGACAATGACTTAAATTGTCCAAGAAAATTATCAGCTGAAGCTGAGAGAGAATTGGCTTTGGTAAAAAAGAAATTACAGGATGCACATGTGGATCTTTTGGATCCAGAGCTTGATTTCATTGTGGTTATTTTACTTTCTATGCATTACTCTACAGGAATTTTAATTCAGAGAGAAGATAATATCTTAGAATGGATATGTTACCACACAGAGTAAAAAAAAAATAGAGACCTATGTAGAAAAGATGTCTGAGTTGATTCTAAAAGGAAAATTAAGACTGTCAATTAGCAGGAACACATCCAGTAGAAATTGTAGTACCTTTTACTAATGCTGAAATTTCCTCTTTATGGGCAGAAAAATGAACATTGGCAGAGAGCTTGCAGTAATTTTTTTTGGAGAGATTAACAACAAATATCCCCAAAGCAAGAAAATTCAGATTATAAAGAGAACTAATTGGATCCTTCCTCACATTGTAAGGGGAACACCAATTTCTGGAGCCCCTACATTCTATACTGATGCAAAGAAATCAGGAAATTTGAATAAAGCGGCTCAAAACCCTTATGATTCTGTTAAAAAGTCAGAATTACATGCTATTCTCATAGTATTATTAGATTTCCCAGAACCTCTTAATATAGTCACTGACTCTCAGTAT
>CABHPH010156303.1:34588-54778 GCA_902168325.1 Peromyscus nudipes
AGACTGGTCCAGGCACCCTCTGGACCACTGCCAGCAGACCAAGGTGGGGTCAACCTTGTGGATTCCTGAGAGCCTCCCCAACACCCTGCCTCTTCCTATTCCTATGATGTCCTCATCTATCATGGTATCTTCCTCCCTGCCCTCCCACTCTGTCCCTGTTCCAACTTGACCCTCCCATTTCCCTATGTTCTCATCCCCCACTCCTCACCCTCTGCCACCCCCCCACACCCAGTCCACTCATGTAGATCTCATCCACTTCTTCTTCACAGGGTCATCCATGTGTCCCTCCTTGGGTCTTTCCCTGTTAGCTAGCCTCTCTGGAGTTGTGGGTTGCAGTCTGACCATCCCTTCCCTCACATTTATGAGTGAGTACATACTGTGTTTGTTCTTCTGAGTCTGGGTTACTTCACTCAAGATGATATTTTCTAGTTCCATCCATTTGTCTGCAAATTTCATGAGATCATTGTTTTTTTTACTGCTGAGTAGTACTCCATTGTGTATATGTGCCACATTTTCTTTATCCATTCTTCAGTTGAGGGCATCTAGGTTGTTTCCAGGTTCTGGCTATTACGAATAATGCTGCTATGAACATAGATGAGCATGTGTCCTTGTGGTAAGATTGAGCATTCCTTGGGTATATGCCCAAGAGTGGTATAACTGGGTCTTGAGGAAGACTTATTCCCAATTTTCTGAGAAACCGTCATACTGATTTCCAGAGTGGTTTACAAGTTTGCATTCCCACCAACAGTGGAGGAGTGTTCCCCTTGCTCCACATCCTCTCCAACATAAGCTGTCTTCAGTGTTTTTGATCTTTGGACTAGACATTGTTAATGTAATTATTGTCTGTGTATATTTGTATATAGTTATTGTACTTATTGTATATAGTTTTTCTATGTTAGTTAAAACCTTTGCTTTTTATTTAGACAAAAGGGGGAAATATTGTGTGATATTTTGTCTGTGTTTTGACAAATAAAGCTTGCTTTGAGTCAGAGGGCAGAGCTAGCCACTAGTCAACTATAGAGGTTTGGAGGACTATAGAGAGAGGCTACAGGAAGTGGTAAGGTGGGGCTGAGAAATGATCTCTGCCCTTTTGGTCAGAGGAGTGGAAGAGGTAGGAAGTCACTGGTGACTCCTCCCCTGCTTCTCCGATCTTTTAGGTTTTTACCCTGATATCTGACTCCTGGTTTTTATTGTTAAGATTAATTAGACTTATGCATCACTCCTCATACTCTTTACCCCGTGAATGCTGAAGTCAAAGACTTGAGCCACAACACCAGATTTATGTAGTTTTGGGGATCAAACCCAGACATTTAAGGATGTCACACAGGTACTTTCCTAACTGAGCATTTTTTCCTGATTTAGTAAAGGGCATACACAGACAGACTTACAAAATGGTAATTATTCATATTGACATTTATACAAAGAGGAAATTAAGAATGTCTTTTGGGTTCAGTAACAAAAGGGGGAAATACACAATGACCTTTATCTCATTCTCCATATGACAAACAGGATATGTGTGACCTGGACCATCCTTTGAAGAGATGCTGGGTCAGAGAATTTTCCCCATGTGATACATTCCTAGCATGGGAACATTACTGAAAAGGAGGCTGAAAAATTTTAAGACTCAGACATAGTGGATGATGACAATTATCTCTTTTCTGGACACTGCAAACAGTCGAACATCTGAGCTCACAGTGAGTGGTTGTGATGATGTCTACAAGCCCCATGTAAGCTCCAGCAGAACAAATCCAGTATGGAGATGGGGGATGGGCATAAAGTCCTACTCACTGATGAAGAGCTGTTGGCATCTGATACCTACTGGGAGAGGGAGAGTCAGTTTTCTGTAACGGTATGACCCCTGGTGATATGCCCAAGACTATGGGAAACACAAATTGAGCTTCATGAGAGGAAGAAAACAGAAAGTCAGGTGTGTAGGCAAGGGCAGTAGATTTTCTACAACTAGCAGGTCACAGAAGAAAAAAGAAAATCAGGTCAGTGAGTAAGGAACCAGCAAGAGAGGGTGAAGGAGAAGGGGAGACGTGGGAGGATGGATCCAATCAAAACATAGTACATACTGATATGATATTTTCAAACAATTAAAAAATTAAACCCATGGCTGGGTGAGGTGGCCCACACCTTTAATCCAAATACTTGTGAGGCAAAGACAGGAGGATTTCTGTGAGTTCCAGCTCAGCCTGGCCTACATAACCATCTCCAGGACAGCCAGGGCTCCACAGAGAGCCTGTCTCAAATCAACAATAAAAATAATTAAACCCATAAGCATAAGAAAAAGATAGAAGATGGAAAAAATTTAAAGTAAGATCAGAATTTTACAATTACAGGATAAGGTGGGTGTGGCTCAGGGGTGGAGTATGGCTCAAGGGCAGTAGAACACTGGAGGCCCTGCCATCAATCCCTAGCACCCAAAATAAGGAAACAAAACATTTTTACTGAGCTTTCTGTCTCTTCAACTAGGTGGCCATGCAGATACCAACATACAGATTTGGTAAGGTCCTGAAGGACAAGACCTTCACCCGCAAGGTCTAGCCCAGCAACTCCATGGAGAATGTCAAGACCAAGATCAAAGACAAGGAAGGCATCCCACCTGACCAGCAGTGGCTGGTATTTGCTGCCAGCAGATGGAGGGTGGCTGTACCCTGGCCAACATCAAGGTCCAAAAAGAGTCCCACACTTCACCTGGTGCTGTGCCTGTGTGGTGGCCTAAAAAGCCATCCCTTTGCCAGTTTCTCCAGAAACACAACTGTGACAAGTCCATGCACTGCTGCCCACATCTGCAACCCTGTGTGTGGTCAACTGCCTCAAGAAAAAGGGTGGCCACACCAACAACCTGTGCTCTAAGATAGTCAAATAATGCTGGGACCTTGTTTGGCCCAGGACCCCCAGTAATCAATGCATTTCTTTTGTGCCTGAAGCAGAAGGACTAAGGAAAGTGATGATGCTAAAATTGGATTAGTGAATGGACCAGTGTATGAGTCCCTGCTGCCAACCTTCAGCCCTGACTCTGCCTTCTGTAGTTGTCCTCTGACCTCCATGCATTTGCTGTTGTTGTACCCAGAGTCCCCCAAAGACCACTAAGAGACCAAATCCGATGCAAAAGCAAAGAGTCTTCGTATTGTTACGAGTTAACTTGGGACTCTCTCCATCCTTCTGATGCAGCAGCAGAGCAGGAGAGACCCCAGTAGCAATGGGGCAGGTATAGGGAGTAGAGGAAGGAAGGGGGTGAAGCAAGGGGAGTTTGGGGTCTATTGACTACAGAGGAACAGACTCAGGGTTCTTTATGTGAATGGCAATCACGTTGGTAATTTTTAATTGGCTAGGGTTAGTTGGGGGTTACAGTTATCCATTTTTGAACTTGTCCAGGCTTTGTCCTTGAGCTGCCATGGAGGCTGGCTGGCCTTGCACATTCACATTACCCATGCACGTAGCTCTAAGTTGGTGAGGTGTCCCAGACAGTAAACAATTGGCTGATCCTGAAGTGGTCATAGTATGTGCAGAAAGGGAGCTACTGCAAGGACTATGTCTTTTGTTCATGCCCCTCCCAGAAACTGCTTGCACAGGACTCAGGAAACTGAAATTGAGGCCTGGTCTCTGAGAGGAGACTGATAGCCTGTTATGGCATCTGCTCGGTCCTTTCATTCCCCCCTTGAGTAGTATATCATCTCCCATCTCGGAGATGTTTCCTTTTGGTAAAAGACTTTATCATCAGGGTAGTAGATTATTTTAAAGACTAATCAGACCAGGATGTAAGAGGTTTCCATCATCAACAGCAAAGTGAGCCTCCCCTTATTCAGTTGTTGCCATCTGCAAGTGTGTCATGGGTCCAGGGGCTGATGTTGGGATTCTAGCATCATCAGTTTAGTGGTACCCAGACAGGAGTCATCATTTAGTTAAGGCATGGATGTCATAAGAGCCAACAGTAATTAGCAGAAGCAGAAGGGCCAAAAGCCCTGTGATGACTAACAGAGTTCCTTATTCTGAAGGAACTTAGAAATGAGAATGAAGACCAGTTATTACTTTATCTCAGGTTCTGTATGACAAGAAATTCCGTTTTGATCTAACATTCCAGGGAGGGAAACAAGGGCGATTTTTTCTCTTCCGTAATTACTTCCTGCTGATGTTGGGACATTGTTGTCATGGCCCTGGAAAGCCAGAAAGTTAGTCAAAGGCAAGGAGGGAACGTTTTATTGACCAGCTGAAGAGATGGCGTGTATATTGGCTGGACTGGTTCATATCAGCTACAGTCATTTGGAGTAGGTTGTCACCAGCAAACGATGCTGGTCAGCCAAGTGGAAACCTGTTGAGACAGATATAAACTAGGAAGAGGAGTTAAAATTCATGAACTTATTTGGAGCTTTCAGACCCATAGTCTCAGTAATTGTAGTATTATCAATTTGCCCTGAAATCCATACTGTAGAAAAAGCAGGTAGCAGGTATCTGTAAAACAACAGGACTCATATTTTTGAGTCCTAGCAAAAGTGACAAATTTGGGTTAAAATCATGTACATTCCTTTCTATCTAGAGAGCCAGGTATAGATTGGATTGAAATGTCTTTGGCCTGATGAAAAGCATTTGTAAGTCTATATTTAGAACCCTCTCTCTCTCTCTCTCTCTCTCTCTCTCTCTCTCAAAGAGACTTAGTAGCTTTAATTAATTAATGTATTGATCAATGAATTAATAAGGTGGCTGCAACCTTGTAGAAGACTCTGGTTGCCTGATGTTTCTAAGCTGACAAAGCTATAGCTCGCCCAGTCATCAATGCCATCAAAGGTCTGAGAAGGATAAATTTTATCTGAGTGCAGACTTCCAAATCTATTAAAAAACAACAGAGACTATCCATTACCCAGATCGCCATCATCCCAGGCTCCTGTAGTCTTCATAGCGTTGGCCGGACAGGTGTCAGGACAGCATCAGTCTTGGCTGCTGGGCCCATAACATTGTCTATTTTGGGCTGGATTCCTGGCAGTAGGTGTTGAGTTGGGGCATCTTGCCCAGTGGTCGGTGTTGTCTGCATTTCAGGTGGCGTCCTCACGTCATTCCATATCTTCTTTGGAGACCTTGGGAGTCATTACTAGGAGTTGGGAGTCTCTGTTATAGAAAGCTTTTTTATCAAATCATTTTTTTTACCTTTACAGTTCAATTTACTATATATAGAAATCATTTGGGTTTATAATTTCAATTAAGTTTTGAACTGAGATTACAATATCATATAAAAAAGATTTTACATTAATTTTTCTTAAGCATTCCAGATTGAAATGCATAGGTTTAACTTAGATTTATGGCAAACAGCCTTCAAATACAATACAGACACTCTTTATCTATCATTCACAGGTAAGATTTGCAACTTTGGGCTGTTTTACATATAACCACTCTCCTATGCAGATGGCAAAATTGATATGCCACAAAGCTCAAGCCTGTACAGTCAAGCCAAGGACTCAAGTTGTACCATCCTTTTAAAGTTTTGGTATTTCTGGACAACAACAATGCATAATACAAAGGAGGTAAGGAACAATTCCTCCTCCTTGTTAGTTCAAAATTACATGATAGCTTGGAATTTTGACTAAAACCCCTTATTACACCTTGGAAAAGGGTCCAAGGGCAGCTAGATGACAATGGACTGGGGTTCTTAGTTCTTTTTCTAATTAATATAACCCATGATATTCAAGTGGGCAACAGTCAAATCAAAAATATTAAGCACCTACTGGTTTGAGATTGAAATTAGAGATTCATTCCATCCCTGGTGCATGAGTGGGCTTTTTGGAGCCCACTACCTATGATGGGACACCTCGTGTAGCCTTGAGGCAGGGGGAAGGGCTTGGACTTGCCCCTACTGGATGTGCTTCCCCATGAGAGGCCTTTGCCTCCTTGTGTGTGGGAGGGAGTAGGAGGTAGGTTTGGAGGGAGAGACTGGGGGGGCAGGAGGAGGGAAGAGGGTGATCTTTGATTGGGTGTGTAGAATGAATGAAAAAATTTTTCTTAATAAAAAGAAAACAAATTAGAGATTCATGATCAATTTCTTTCCACCTTGAAATCAAGGTGTAAAACCAGCTATTTAAGTGCATCCCAAACTACTCCTATGTAGCACAGGTAGAATTTTCTGTCCATCGGCACCATAGTGAAGTCACATTTCCTCTTGGGGACAGAAATTCCACTTGTGAACATAGAGTGAGGAAAAGTGACCCCTGTGAGTTGTCTCATTCCTACTGTGATTCTGAGACCTAGGATTAACACACTAGCAGTGAATAAAGCAAATTCCTGGCCAGGGTGTCAGGTGAGCGATGCTGACTCCCTCCCCACCACCAAGCTTTAGTACGGAAAGAACTACTAAGCTGAACAAAAGGGAAATAATAACAGGAAACTAAAGGACCAGGTTCAAAGCAATAAGGAAACCCCTCTGATTGGACGCCATTACGAGTGAGCAACTGAAGAGAGTGTGTGTCACCTCCCCAAAGCCCTCTGCATGTCAAAGTCTGTGCGAAGGGGCCTCAGGACTCTGGAAATAGACATAGCCCTTCTTTAAGGTCGGGGTTCTGCAGTCCTCTGCAGTCTCCTTCCCCTCCCCACCAAATTTTCAGTGTTTAATAATATCTTCTCTATCGGCCAGAAGATTTGTGACTCAAAGGTTTACTAAAGTACTCTATGCATCCTATCTACACAGAAACACCTACCATTATTACAATTGCTTTATGCAGGATTAACATTTTTGGTGTTAAAATTGTTAAACATCATGCTTACTGCATGCACATCAACTCTCCATAATCAGTCTCAACTTCACAATGACTTACCAAACACTTTTACCTAAATTACTAATTAAATAACTAACTGTATTGAGCCAAACCAAACTTAAATGGGCTATAAAGAAAACTAACCCTCAAGACGGACCATACACACAACTACTTCAAAACTCCCTTTGCTAGCTAGCCCCTTTCCCAAAGTTTTAGCCTGAAAAAAACAGTAAAATCTACACAAAGTTTTATTGCAATCATACAAGGGTTACATTAGATCAAATACGACAAATACTATGATGCAATTTTACATTTATTAAACTACAGTTCAAAGCACAAATCTACACATTCTAAATACACTAACTATATCTAATGAAGCCACACTGGTCTTCCACTCACATGTGATATATCTGGGTGAAAGACATCCACTTTACAAGACTTTTAACAGGAGCTCTTATTATAAAAACTGTGTACTTATATGTAAACGATTGGACAGGGAACCCAGTCAATGGGCTTCCATCTCCACTAAGCCATCCATTGTGTTGCATATTTGATTTTAAATGCTTAAGGGGTGTGTCAAACTGGTTTGTTTAAATCTGATACATTATCTAAATCCCTCACTACCCCCGATGAATTATAGATGAAAGCTGATTTTTTGTCTGGTCCCCAAATAGCTATTACTATGAATTTGTTTCCAAGGTAATTAACAGAGTAAAGATTGATTGAATTTTTTTCCCCACACTGGAATGTAGACCAGACAAGCTTAACCTGCGACTTCAGATTTAAAGAAGCATTAATGCCTGTTTAAGCTTCAATGGAAAGGCTGTCTTCTTGGCTCAGCTGAATAAAAGAGGGTGCAAAGAAGTTTTTCGCCATTGCATCTGAAGTAATTCCAGCATCTTGTATCTCATACCAATCACTGAATGACATCATGTAATAAATAGCTGGCCTCTGAAAATCATTAAAAGCAGATGGTTTGTGGAAAGAATCTGCTCCCATGTTATCAAAGATAAGCCAATCTCTCACATTCAGCTCAGGAAGAAGGCACTTTCCATAATTTGATCAAGCTCATCACAGGATGGACCCCAAAGGCTGCTTGTAAACAGAGGCTCATCTTCCTTGTATATCTTGTGAACCTCTGGAATGGTATTTAACTCCTCAAAGTTCACAAGCAAAAGAACCATAAACGCTATCACCCGTGTAATACACGAAGAACCATAAACCCTATCACTCATGTAATACACGAAGAACCATAAACACTATCACTCGTGTAATACACGAAGAACCATAAACACTATCACTCGTGTAATACACGAAGAACCATAAACGCTATCACTCGTGTAATACACGAAGAACCATAAACACTATCACTCGTGTAATACACGAAGAACCATAAACGCTATCACTCGTGTAATACACGAAGAACCATAAACGCTATCACTCGTGTAATACACGAAGAACCATAAACGCTATCACTCGTGTAATACACGAAGAACCGTAAACACTATCACTCGTGTAATACACGAAGGCTGGTTCACCACTCCCATTCTTTTCTACTCCAGGGGAAAATTTATCATTTTCAACAACGTTCTTAACAATAATATTAACCGCAAGTGTAAAAGCAGAAGATACATAGTAGCTTCCAGGTTCTGAAATTATCTGAACCAGATGCCAGATCCTTCAGGGAAGGAAATGTCCAACAGAGGACTGATAACATGATTAACCTCTTCCAACTGACTTTCAGTTCCTGTGAAGCCTCCATCCATGTCTAACATGTTCATTGTAAAGCCAGATTCCCCAGCCATGTCAAGCACACACCGAGCATCAGACAGAGCATGCACATATACTTGATATTCTTTGCAAGCACTTGCAACATGAGATGTAGCCCCAGTTACCTGGACATCAGGTTCCTCGGCACATTCCAAACGATGCCTACAGTTCTTCAGCGTAGTGCCGAACTCCATGTTACCATCCTCACCTCCAATGTTATCCTCGGTTGCAGTGTGTAGTAAGGCCTTGGCATTTGGGTGATTCCTTGCAATTTTCTCCAATTTCAGTGTCACATGTCATGATATTTCTTCCAACTTTCGCTGCATACTTCATCTGAGACACTTGCTCACAAGGACTTGCGTAAACGATGTTTTCTGGAGATACACCCAATTTTTACACTAGAGCCATTTCATTTTTTTTTTTAAAGATTTATTTCTTTATTATGTATACAGCATGTATGACTGCAGGTCAGAAGAGGGCATCAGATCTCATTACAGATGATTGTGAGCCACCATGTGGTTGCTGGGAATTGAACTCAGGACCTCTGGAAGAGCAGCCAGTGCTCTTAACCTCTGAGCCATCTCTCCAGCCCGAGCCATTTCAATTTTGCTGGAACAAGCAAATCCAGTTCTGAGAGCTTCCAGGATCCCAAGCACAGCTGGGGTGGAGCTGCACGTCCCTGTGTAAAAGGGCTTTATCTGAGCCGCCACGTTCCGCCGCTGGCTGTGCTTCTTCACGATCTTCCCAAGATCCCCAACAAAGAAAGCGTTTTTTTTTTTCCTGTCAGAGGATGTTCGTACAATAACATTTCCAAGGTTTGTTCCTTCATCTAACAGGCCCACGGAGTAGTTTACATCGTCAATAAATCCTTTGATCTCAGCCGTGCTCCACAAAGCCGAAAATCATAAACCAGGAAAAACAAGAGACGGGCCACCAAGCCTATGTCTGGGTCCTTAGAATATGCAACAAAATGGACAAGTTAGGAGACGGAACGCCCCTATCTATCGTCAGCTAGGTTCCCAAGGCGGCTCAGCGTTGAAATCAAACTGCTCTCTACACAGCACTTCTCCTAGGCCTTCTGGGTAGTTGTATACTCGGTCAGAAAGTTCGCTGTGAGATAACGGCCCAAAGAGTCAGGTAAAGAGCTTTCTCTTTTTCGGCGGAATTTTTAAAGAGGGATGTGGTTTGGCCAGGCGCCAGGCTGAGCTCCGGACTCCAATCAATGAGAGAGAGGAGGAATTCTGTGGGCAGGGGAAGTCCAGATCATGACGGGAAAACTTGCAGAGATGACCAGCCACACTAGTGGAGGAAGCCCATGAACCGTGGGCTAATAGCTAGGGAGCCCCCATAGGACTAGATTAGGCCCTCTGGATACGGGAGACAGTTCTTTAGCTCCAACTGTTTGGGGGACACCCAGGCGGGGGGTCGGGATTCGTCCCTGGTGCTTGGGAAGGCTTTTTGGAGCCCAGTGCCTACGGTGTGACACCTTGCACAGCCTTGGTGCAGCAGGGAGGGGCTTGGACCGGCCTCAGCTGAGTGTGCCGGGCTCTGCTGACTCCCCATGGGAGTCCTTGATTTGGGAATTGTGGGGATGGGGGTGGCTTGGGAGGGAAGGCTGGGGGTTGGGAAGAGAGAAGAGGTGGAATCTGTGGTTGGTATGTAAAGTAAATAGAAAACTTCTTAAAAAATTATAATGAAAAAAGAAAAGAGGGATGTGGTTACCTTGAGCAGAAATATCAAAGGCAGCCTGGGCCATAGGCTGGGGGGAGGACGTGGGGGGGGGGAAGGCGAGGCACCGACAGGAGCTGAGCAGCAGCAGCCAAACCGGAGGAATGGAGCGGTGGAGAGAGAGGAAAGGCACTAACTGAGTGCAGAGAGGAGGAGGAGGAGGAGGAGGAGGAGAGCAGAGCAGTCGCCAAGAGACTTGAGCCAGAGTGTGGGCTTTATCGCCTAATGTAAACGCCATATTCATCAGATCTTTGGCGGGTTGGAAGACAATTATCTATTAATTACTATATCCGAGCTAAACAAATCTAGGCCTAATCTTGAAAACATCTTTAAGTTTGGTAACAATAACCAGGCTAATTTGTTAGATACATTAGTCAAATGGACCTCTCAGGTTCTGTTTTTTTCTTCTTTAAATAGCTTATAATTAAACAAGAGTTAACAGTTTATGCTTTAAACTAGTATCTGGATAGCCAGACGACTAGTATTAGCTTGTGTTCCCTAACACAGAGGACATGCAAACTCAGACATTCAAAACCAAACATGCATGTGGCCACATTTTCATCCATACCTACAGAGTAGACAGACATTTTTAAAAGCTATGAACCTTTGGAGTCTCAATGTAACAGCAGAATAGCAAGAGAAAGAAATCTGGAACATGTTTCATTTTTTTATACATCTTAAATCACTTTCTTTTATCGCTACTTAAGCCTTTCATCCTCAGGCCTTCATAACTTGCTTTTACACATCCCAATAACTTGCATTTCATGTATCTTCAGTTACTTTCCTTCTTCCCAAAATATTCTTTTTATATTCCCATATCTCAAACCTTGTCATCTTAGACCCCACATAAACTGTACTTTACTCACGACTTACTTAAAGTTCCACATTTTTGTACCCCAGACTACTTCCTCAGACCCAAGACAGCACGTACTCAAACCCTCATGGCATACTTAAGCCTTTACATTTCTATATCTTAAACTGCTTCCTCCAACCAAAAAAAATCTTTTATTCAGACTTTCATCCTCATGTCTCAAGCCCTCATATTCTTATAAAAACATCACATCCTGAAACATCTTTTTTTCTATTTAATTCATCGAGCTATCCTCTACTTGGAATTTGATACAGTTTTTTTCTTATTTTAAACAATAATAATTTGTAATCAATTCTCTTAAATGATGGCAAGAATTTGTAACCCATTGAACTCAAATGGCCAAAATCCATGTATTTTTCTTTTTTTTTCTTTTTTTTTTTTTTTTTTTTGTTTTTTCGAGACAGAGTTTCTCTGTGTAGCTTTGCGCCTTTCCTGGAGCTCACTTGGTAGCCCAGGCTGGCCTCGAACTCACAAAGATCCGCCTGCCTCTGCCTCCCGAGTGCTGGGATTAAAGGCGTGTGCCACCAACGCCCGGCTGTATTTTTCTTTACTTGTGGAAACAAAAGCATAATTTTCCCCAAACCTAATGTATCTATGGCAATTCAACACTTCTTTTCAAGCAGTATCAGGACAGAGAAGGGCTAAGGAGGGAGAGTTGCCGCCTGGAAGAAGAGACCTTGAAGTTACCACGGTGAAGAACTTGGCTTAGGAAGGAAGGGGGACATGGACCCAGGGTGTGTTCTTGGATGTCAGTGTTCCTGAAAAAAAAAGTTTTGTTAACTCCTCTGACTGAAGTCAGATTCTCTGTTCAGCGTCCACACAGTTTTCTTAAATTGCAGGCGGTCCCCATCGTCCGGCCCAGAGCTCCGGTCTCTGCCCGCCCGTACCGGGAGCGCGCACCCCCACCCTCTGTGAGAGCGGCTGGCTGGCTGCAGACCTCTCCTGCAGACCGAGACCAGCCCCTCTCATGCTGCAGGCATGATAGCAAGAGGGCTACGGAGGGAGGGAGGTGGCCCTTGCTAGGCCTCTCTCTCCATTTCTTCCAGGAAAATAAGGGAGGTTAGTAGACAGAAACAAATAACATTTACACAGACAATCCAAGTACCGGCACATCAGCATTGAGACGACAGCCTCCCTTGTGATTAGCCAGCCCTGTCTAGCAGATGGCCTCTCTTGCAGTACACAAGCCCCACCTGGCAGGAGCTACCTGATTATCTCGGTTCAGTCAGGGGAACCTGTGGGGGTATTATGTTCCCCAAAATATTGTGTATGCTAATAAACTTATGTGGGGTCAGAGAACAGGACAGCCACAATATTAAACATAGAGGTTAGGCAGTGGTAGCATACGCCTTTAATCCTAGCATTCCAGAGGCAGAAATTCATGTGTTCAAGGATACACCCAAGCATGGTGACCTACGCCTTTAATCCCAGAAAGCCACACCTTTAATCTCAGGGAGTGGTGGTAGAAAGCAGAAAAGTATATAAGGCGTGAGGACCAGAAACTCGAGGCATTTGGCCTGAGCAGGCATTTGGCCCTGGAGAGGCCTTTGGCCTGGAGAAGCATGGGGCTGGTTAAGCTTCAGGCTTTTAGCAGCAGTTCAGCTGAGACCCATTCTGGATGAGGGCTCGGGGCATCCAGTCTGAGGAAACAAGACCAGCTGAGGATTCAGCGAGGTGAGATAGCTGTGGCATGTTCTGTCTCTCTGACCTTCCAGTGTTTACCCCAATACCTGGCCTCAGGTTTGATTTTATTAATAAGACCTTCTAAACACATGGAGCAGAACAGTAACAAAACAACAGTCAGAACAGAGACCAAGACCAAGACCAAGACATCAGTTTGCTGGCGTGACCCACTCAGCGACCCACTCAGCCTCTCCAGAGGAACCAGGGGAATCCAATCCCCAACAGAAGGGTCTCCTGACCCACCAGAAGAGCCCTGGGACGTCTCCCAGGACCCCAACCCACCATCCACCAGTGCATCCACCCATAAATCTTATGGGGGCTTCATAGACAGAGTTCCCATTGCCACAAATGGCCAGAAACAGAAACCAGAAACCAAAAAAGCTTGCCAGGCAAATCCAAAAGTTACCTATGTTACCTGATAATAGGCGCCATAAGACTCAACGGAGGGTGGTTGTGGTGGGATTGGGGATCTCAGTGGAACCTCCAAATGTTGTACCCAGAGTTGTACCCAAATGTTGTACCCAAAGACCACCAAGGGACCAAATCTGAAGCAAAAGCAAGGAGTCTTTGTATTGTTGAGTTAACTCGGGCCTCTCCATCTGTCTGATGCAGCAGCAGAGCAGGAGAGACCCCAGTAGTAATGGGGCAGGGTTTTTAAAGCAAGGAGGCTTGGGGGTCTACAGACTACATAGGAACAGATTTAGGATTGGTTTGTGCGAGTGGCAATCACGTTAGTAATTTTTAATTGACTAGGGTTAGTTGGGGGTTACAGTTATCCATTTTTGGGCAGGCCTGGACAAGTCACAGGCTTTGTCCTTGAGCTGCCATGGGGGCTGGCTGGCCTAGCACGTACTGACTGTGGGGGCTGACTCAGTGGCCCAGGCTCTGTCCTTGACTCGTGCACATAGCTCTAAGTTGGGGAGGGGTCCCAGACCGTAAACAATTGGCTAAACCTTGAGCGGTCAGAGTACGTGCAGGAAGGGAGCTACTGCAAGAACTATGTCTTTTGTTCACGGCTCAGTCTCAGGAAACTGAAATTGAGGCCTGATCTCTGAGAGAAGACTGAGCAGCCTGTTATGGGTCTGCTTGGTTCTTTCACTGTGGCACATGTGAATGTACACACATAAAGAAAAAAATAAGGGTAATTTATTATTATTAAATAAGTGTGATTTAAAGAAATAAGTGTAAATAAATAAGTGTAATTTAAGGTTGTAATGGAAAGCACACACATCCAAAAAGAACAATCAGAAATAGTGGTGCACATTTGTAACCCAGCATTTGAGACTATGAGGAAGAGGATTATACATTTTATCCCATGCAGATGTACACAGTGAGAACTTTCACAGAAACCTGCAAACATTTTGGATATGAAGAAGTATTTCACATAAAAATGTGAAAAGGAATCAAGCAAACCCACATGTGAGCTTGTATTTCTTATGTGTAATATTCATACATATCTGATATCACCTGGCAGGATCCTGGCAAAGACAGATGAGACAGACACTGATGGGATTATGGAAATGTCATCCATGGAAGAATTGATTGCAGAGTCTATGACCTGACATTGCCACAACCTTGGGGAAGTCAGAGCCTGGGGCCTGAGGAAGGGCACTTCCCCTTCCTGTGGGGCTGCTCCAGTACAACCATGTCATGGGGAGTGTCCTGCCTCCAGAGACCACACCCTATGTCTCCTGTCCCTGCAGAGAGTCTCTATAGCTCTGCCCATGAGCACAGTTGCAGCCTCCAGGAGGAGATGCCATGACCTTCACCTTCACAGCCCTGCTCTGTCTGGGTGAGATGTGGAGATGGGGAGGGGATACTGTGGTCTAGGGTTGATGCTGCCCCACAGCCCAGCACTGGCCCATCAGGAAACCCCAGGGTCTCAGGAGGCTCCGCAGAGGGGAGGACCTGCTCAAGCTTCAGGGACAAACCTCTCACAGGGAACTCTCTTCTAGGAATGACTCCGGGCCTAGGGACCCCAGTGCTGGCAGGTGAGTGAGTGTCTGCAGATGTCCTGACCTTCACTTCTCATCATTCCTGCAGCCATGCCTGGGCAGTGAGGATGGAGAACAACACATGTGTGCTGACCCTGGGCATGGCTGGAGGGTTGGGGTTGGAGGCTGCAATCTGACGGCTTTCCTGAGTCCAAAATGGTCTTTTCCTTGTAGGGGCCCTCCCTAAGCCTATCCTCAGGGTACAGCCAGACTCTGTGGTCTACAAGCAGACTACAGTGACCTTCTTCTGTGAGGGGACCACAGGAGCCAAAGCATACAGACTCTATAAAGAGGAAAACCAAAAACTAAAGCACACAGAGTTTCTACAAAATCCTAAGAACAAGGCAGAATTCTCAATCTCAAAAACAGACCAGCAGTATGCAGGGCGATATCGCTGTCAATATCAGACCCATGATGGATGGTCAGAGCTCAGTGACTCCCTGGAGCTGGTGGTGACAGGTGAGAGGACCCACAGGGACCCAGCCTCAGGCTTGACTGTCAAGAGGTGGGTCTGCTAACAGTCATGGAGGCTAATGAGGTCTGATACATTTAACTGATTTCACCTTCTCTCCTAGGAGTCTACGGTAAACCCAGCCTGTCAGCCTGGCCCAGCCCTGTGGTGACTGAAGGAGGGACTGCCACCCTCCACTGTGTCTCAGGGCAGTCATATCACAGGTTCATTCTGATGAAGGAAGGACCTCAGAAGCTCTCCTGGATGCTGGACTCAGAGTATAACCGCTATACTAGACAGTTCCAGGCCCTGTTCCATGTGGGCCCTGTGACCTCCAGACAAAGGTGGACATTCAGATGCTACAGCTTTCACAAGAATAGTCCACAGTTGTGGTCAGAACCTAGTGACCCCCTGGAGTTCCTGTTCTCAGGTGAGGAACCCCAGCCTTTCCACAGAATGATGCTGAAATGATACAGATGCTCAGGGAAGCCTTGGTGTGCGGTGTATGTGAGGGGCCAGGGCTCCTGAGCCCTTTGACAACAGAGCATGGTAGAGAGTGGAACACAAGATACAGAATCCAAGGCAGACAGTGACAGCAAAGCCCAGGAGGTCCAGGACAGAGATGAATCCTTATGGGGTCTTCTGTTACTCTGGATCAGCTCATGTACCATCCACAACAGCTAGGGGAATCACACAGAAGAGGAAGGGAAGGGTTGCAGGAGCCAGAGCACTCAGGACATCAGGAGAACACGGCCCACAGAATCAACTATGGAGGGATCATGAGGGCTCACAGAGACTGAAGGAGCAGCCATGACGCCTGCATGGGTCTGCCCTAGGCCCTCTGCACACATGCTGTGGTTGTTTACCTTGGGTGTTTTGTTTTTTAGAGTTTCACTGTGTAGCACTGTCTGTCCTGGACCTCACTCTGTAGACCAGGCTGGCCTTGAACTCACAGAGATCTGCCTGCATCTGCCTCCTGAGTGCTAAGATTAAAGGGGTGCGCCATCATGACCCAGCTAGCTTGAGGTTTTTGTTAGACTCATAACAATAGGAGTAGGGAAATCTCTGACTTTTTTACCTGTACGTGGGATCTTTTTCCCCCTACTGGGTTGCCTTGTGCAGCCTTAACATGATGGTGTGTGCCTCGTCTTTTTGCATGTTGTTATGCCTTGTTCGGTTAATATCACTGGGAAGTCTGCTGTTTTCTGAAGGGAAATGGAGGAGCAGTGGATCCGGGCAAGAGGGGAGGTGGGGAGGCTGCTGTTGGGATGTATTGTATGAGAGAAGAATAAATTAAAAAGCAAAAAAAGTGCCATCTGTAAGTGTGCCTTGTGATGATATTTTGTTTGTGCTCTAACAAATATAGCTTGCCTGGAGATCAGAGTGCAGAGATAGCCACTAGTTAACCATACAGGCCAGGCAGTGGTGGCTCACACCTTTAATCCTAGCCCTTGGGATCTCATGCCTTTGATCCCAGCACTACGGAGGTGGAGACAGGAAGTTATATGGCTCCGCAGAGAGAGGAATATAAGATGAGTGGAGACAGGAGTTTGGCCCCTTTCAGGCTGAGGAGTTGGTGAGGTCAGAGGTGGCTATGGCTTGCTCCTTTCTCTCTTTGATCTTTTAGCATTTACCCCAATATCTGCCTCTGGGTTTTTATTATTAAGACCAATTAGAATTTGCACTACAGTGACCTTCTCTGTGACACTCTCAGACAGACTCACCTCTTTCTCTCCTACTTCCTTGCAGGTAACCTCAACAAACCCATCATCAAGGCTGAGCCAGGCTCTGTGGTTGCTTCCAGAAGTGCCGAGACCATCTGGTGTCAGGGGACCCTGGATGCAGAAATATATGTTCTGCATAAAGAGGGCAGGAAGGGAGTGTATGGGTGTTTGGTAAAAACCAGCTCCTCAATCCCTAGCCTGTCACCTTCCCTCTAGGTCTGTCTAAGAAGCCCTCCTTGCTGACTCACCAAGGCCATATCCTGGACCCTGGGAAGAGCCTCACCCTGCAGTGTTGCTCTGACATCAACTATGACAGATTTGCTCTATACAAGTTAGGGAGAGCTGACTTCACCCAGCATGATGACCAATGGACCCAGGCTGGCCTCTCCTTGGCTAACTTCACACTGGGCCCTGTGAGCAGATCTACCGCAGGCCAATACAGATGCTATGGTGCAAACAACCTCTCCTCTGAGTGGTCAGCCTCCAGTGACCCCCTGGATATCCTGATCACAGGTGAGGGGCTAAATAGATTCCCTCAGGTACCTAACCTGTGCATGGGTTCTCATGGGGGAGTTAAGGAGCTGATGGCTGGGATGAGGGACAGGGATCTTATTCGGGAACAGATGCAGAGACAGGGGAGCAGGAAAGGGGCTCAGGCAGAGAAGAGAGACAGAGTACCAGGTGCTCAGGGCAGACCCAGGTGAAGTGTCAGCTCAGAACATTGAAGGATCCTCTCACCACCCCTCTTCTCTTTAGGACAGCGTCCCTTCAGTCCTTCCCTCTCAGTGAAGCCTAACTCCACAGTACACTCTGGAGACAACGTGACCCTGCTGTGTCAGTCACCATACAAGGTGGACACTTTCATTCTGTCCAAGGAGGGAGCAGCCCAACAACCCCAGCGACTAAAATCCAAGTTCCATGTCTGGGATTTCCAGGCAGAATTCTCCATGAGTGCTGTGACCTTTGACCTCTCAGGCACCTACAGGTGCTATGGATCTCAAGACTCATCTCCCTATCTGCTGACACAAGCCAGTGCCCCCGTGGAGCTCACTGTCTCAGGTGAGGTGACCCTGCACTCTCAGGGTGACTTACAATCCAAACCCTAGGAGAGCCCTTGACTTGAGTGGGATTAAGGGGACAAGAGGAAGGTTAGTCGGACGGCGCTTTCCCTGACAGAGAAGTGGAGGCCAGCAGGGGTCCTTCCCGTAATGTCCACTCCACCCTCTACTGCAATCTAGGTTTGGGGTAGACAGCATGAAGATCTTTGGGAGGTTTCAGGGAAGATGTAGAAGAGTGAGCAGAGGCAGGTTCCTGGGTTAGCATCGAAACCTCACCCTCCTACTGTTCTTTTTCCTAGGATCCATTAAAGCCTCAAGTCCACCACCCTCAAGACCCATACCAACAGCTGGTGAGTATCAAGCACCTCAGTACAGGGCGTATGCTCCATCCCCAGGCTGCCTGGCACCTTTTAGCCCAGAAAAGTCCTCATGTCTCTGTCACTTTAGCTCGTGAGTGTGGGAGGCAAACAGAGATCCCAACAGAGACCCAAGAAGCCCAGGGTTTAGCTGTGCTACAGAAGGTGACATCCAGAGAGAGATGTTTAGGCTCAGCATGGAGGATGGGCCAAGTGAGTGAGGTGGAGAACAGGAAACCCAGACACTCACTTCCCCATCTGACACTAAGGTCATGAGAACACACTTCTCAACTGCGTGAGTCAGGTCCCAGAGGGAAACCCAGACACTCACTTCCCCATCCTGCCACTGAGGTTGTGAGAACACACTTCTCAGCTGCGGGAGTCAGGTCCCAGAGGGCTATGTAAAGTCCCTATTGGAATGTGGGGTCCTGATGCACAATAGCTAGTTATGGGCTCCATACAGCTGCTTCTGGAGATGCTGACTTGGGCAAATCCTTTTGTTTCTGGACTGCTGCTAATCTTCATATAAAAGGGAGAAGTGTGGCCACACCTTTAAGTTTCTCTCAGTGTTGGCCTTGGCTATGACTTCTTCTGACAGAAGAATCCTCCAGAACCTGATTCTGCAGTGGATCTGTCCCACAATGGTAGTTCCATGTGCAAGGATGAGGCACAGGGCCATGGCAGGGCATTCAGGATCCATCCTTCTAGATCATGGAGCATAGTTCAAGTATTCTCTGTGAGTTCTGTGACTCAGAACTCAGTTTCACTCTCAGAGGCATCTATAGGTGCTATGGAGACCTCAACTCATCTCTTTATCTGTTGTCATGTGCCAGTGGCCTTGTGGACATCGTGGTCCCAGGTGAGATGATCCAGATCTCTTTGAGCTGAAGTGGTTTCTCAGCACTCTCCATTTACAGCAATTATTGTCTAGGATGGGGTTACAAATGCTGCTGAAGTTCAACCAGATGAATATTCACCCTCATGATGGTGGAGGCCAACACAGATATTTCTAGGAATGTTCACTACAGTCCCTTCTAACGGAACTGAGAAGGGTTTCATGTAGTCCAAAAGAGCATATCGGGGAGACCACAGACAGATATAGGATACTAAGCAGAAACCAGTCCCCAGTGACAACCTCTGCTCATCACCCCCCACTTATCAGTATTCTCAGACCTTTGCTCTCAGTGAATCCATGGCCCTCAGTGTCTCCATGGGAGGAGGTGGCCTTGCTGTAATAATTACAAAGCCTACTATGCTCTCCCTCTGTTCAAAACAGACCCACATCCATAGCTAATTCCTACCAGACAGAATTTGTCATGAGAATCTGAACATAACAATGATCACGTTAAGTAAAAAAAAAAAAAATCTAGAAGTTCCAATCAAAATCTATTGCTTTGTGGAGTCTGCAATATTTCCCTTCAGGGTGAAATTGAGGAACTGAGACTGTATGGGTTCAGCCTCTTTTGAGGGGTGACAGCTAAGAATGACTTCTGCCTGCCCTTGATGTGCTCATTTGAAAGAGAAGGTTTAGAGATTGGACCTCCAGGGACAATCCACCATTGACCCTTGAGACTCCTAAAGTGATGAGAGACCTAAACCACTCTCTCCTCACACTATAGCTGTTTGTCTCGATAACTATTATTTGTAAAGAGGACAAAATTAAGAGTTAGATATGTCAATGTTGATCTATGCTTAGTGTGAGCTGGACATGCTTTTGGGGGGAACTATTAGGTTCCCAGTGACTTACCATCTACTCTCTTTCCTGGTTCTCTCTCTCTCTCTCTCTCTCTCTCTCTCTCTCTCTCTCTCTCT
>CABHPH010156303.1:54788-92989 GCA_902168325.1 Peromyscus nudipes
CTCTCTCTCTCTCTCTCTCTCTCTCTCTCTCTCTCTCTCTCTCTCTCCACACCTTCTTTTGAGGGCCAGGACTGCAAACACTCTGCCCTACACCTTGGTCCTGCATTTCCCACATGGTATATGAAAGGAAAGAGATGTAGGAAATCTACATCAGAAGGATGTGCTCCTACCTGAACTGGACATGGAGAAATTTCTTGGTCTGATGTGGGGAGAAACATCAGGGAAAGTTTAGCAACAAGACACAGGTTCTCAACCTTAGCAGAAATCATATCTCATTTTTGAGAGACTATAAGTTAGGACCACCGCTAGGTGGTCCCCTGGTGCTCAGAACAGATCAGAGGAAGGCTCAGATCACAGGAGAGATGGGAGGTCTAAGTGTGACAATGGAACAAACACACAGCAAAAACTCATTTACGAAATCATCCCAGACTGAGCACATGAATCTGCATAACCTGTGCTGGGATCACCAGAGACTCCACACTCAGAACGGTGCTGTGACTGCTCAGTGCAGTGACTCAGGGATCCATTCCTAGAATGTCTTTTCAATTTATTCTACTGTTTCCAGAGTGGTTGTTGCTCAAGAATCTAATAAGAACTCCTAGTGGGAACAGGGGCTGTCTCCCACTCTTTTATTGGCTTTTGGGACCCTACTCCCCATACTGGGTCACCTTGCCCAGCCTTAATACATGGGGAGATGCTTAGTCTTACTGCAACTTGATATGCCATGTTTTGTTGATGCTCATGGGAGACCTGCCCTTTGCTAGACAGAAATGGAGAAGGAGTGGATTCATGAGTGGGAACAGAGGGAGGTGGGGAGGGGTAACTGGGAGGAGAGGAGGGAGGGGAAACTGTGGCTGGTATGTAAACTAAATAAGTAAGTAAGTAAGTAAGTAAGTAACTAACTAACTAACTAACTAACTAACTAACTAAATAAATAAATAAATAAATGTATTTTAAAAAAGAATAAGAGAGGGAACCCAGCTATGCCAGGGGAAAGATCCATCCCAGAACTTCATGAGCTTATAAGATGAGAATGATGGGAGTTTACAAACAAACAGAAAAGTAGAACTCAGAAGAAACAAACACTCAACTCTCTTAAACAGGCACACATCCAATTTCTCTTCTTCCATTCTCAGGATCATTTGAGACTGTCAGGCCATCCTAGAACACACCCAAACTCAAGACAGTTGGATAAAGTCATAGCACTAAAAATAGAGGGGTCAAGTTCTATCCAGGGAAGACAGGGGCCCTGGGTGGACATTTAGTTATCTTGGGAACATCTAGTTATCTTGAGGGAATTTTGACCATCAATAACCTCTGTTACTTCTTTGTCCACAACCACAGCCTCAGAGATCCAGGATCACACAGTGGAAAATCTTGTCAGGATGGGGTTTGCTGCCATGATCCTCATAGTCCTTGGGATTCTGGTCTTTGAGGCTTGGGGCAGCCAGAGATGGATCCACCATGCAGCTGAGAGGTAATCAGAAGAGAAAGAAGTACATTTTTAAGTTCCAGAATCTGGGAAATAAATCTGATGATCCAAGATTTCTGTAAGAAAATCCATTTCTTATGCTGAGGAACTGTTGTCAGAGAATGTCCGGGGAGCAAATGTGTTTTGGGTGCTGAGGAAGGTGTGAATACTGTGATGAGATCCTTTCTCAGGAAATGAATTTACATCCTTCCACCTACTGTGGGCATTTGCTGACTGGACCAACACTTCTGAATCTATAAATTGGGGGGATATGCTGTCCCATCAATCTGGCTTGGATCCTCATTTCTGTACATTTTTTCTTTCCCCTCCTCTCATGTGTCATTTTCCATTTTTAAAAATGGACACATTCTCCGCAGCAGGAGGCTCTGTCTGTTGCCCTAGAAACAAAGAAGTTACCTCAATAACAAAAAAAGATGAGTGAAGTCAGAGCCCAGAATTCAAAGTCACTCTGCCTATGACGTCCCCAAACTCTCTTCGTGACCCTCCAACCTTTCAGTTTTCAACACATGATCTTCACGGAGTTTCTTTTGAAATACAAAGCCAATGTTACCACACTGGTGGAATAAGGACCATCTGTCAAGATAGTGTGGACATGACTTTGAAAGTGTTTTCTTAACACAAAGTCCTGCTTTGGAGCATTTGCTGATGATCACTGTAAATATCCCCATCAAAGACACCTTCACAACAGCCATGTAACATCACAGGTGTGAGGGTGGGGAGTGTTGCATGAAATTGATGTGTTTTTCATTTCATTTCCACTATTTCTCATATATGCAAAAGCAATTGGCTTGCAGATCAATTATTCCAGAATCACCTTGCTAGGATGACTTACAATGACTCGGAATTTCTACATAGACAATCATGTTATCTTCTCTCTCTCTTTTTTTTCCGATTAATTGATCGATCGATCAGTGTTCTGATTGATTCATTTGATTGTGACGTCATCCATTCATCGGATGCACTCGTGGGAACCGAACTTGCCACCTCTGCCACCACAGGCCGGGCACCTAACCTCTGAGCCACCTCTGCGGCTTGCTCTTCTCTCTTTCTTTTTTTTTAACAACACTTGGAATGCTCTTTTATTTAATTCTGTTTCTGTATTAGCTAAGTCTTCAGTACAAAGCTGAAAAAACGTGTGAAGAGAGGAGAGTCTGTTGACTTCTTCAGAATTTAATGCAAAATTTCTGCTTTCTCTCCACTCAGTGTGATGCTAATTTCGTTCTTTTGGTATGTGAACTTATTCTGACTCTGGAGGTTCTCTGTTCCTAGTTTCCAGGGAGTATTCATGATAAATGGCTGTAGGACACTGCTAAATGCTAACTCTTCATCAAAAAATGTCTCCATTGGCAGATGCAGAGATCCAGGGCCAGGCACCAAACTGAGCTCCGGGAATCCAATTGATGAGAGAGAGGAGAGATACTGCAGGCAAGGGACGTCGAGATCATGATGGGAGGATGTGCAGAGATGACCGGCCACACTAGTGGAAGCCCATGAACTGTGGACTGGTGACTGTGGAGCCCCCATGGGACTGGACTAGGCCCTCTGGATACGGAAGATGGTTGTTTGGCTCGAACTGTTTGGCGGGCACCCAGGCGGGGATCAGGATCTGTCCCTGGTGTATGGGCAGGCTTCTGGAACCCTGTGCCTGTGGTATGACACCTTGCACAGCCTTGGTGCAGTGGGAAGGGGCTTGGACCGGCCTAGGTTCAGTGTGCTGGGCTCTGCTGACTCCCCATGGGAGTCCTCGATTTGGGGGATGTGGGGATGCCGGGTGGCTTGGGAAAGAGGGCTGGGGGTGGGAGGAGGGAGGAGGGGGGATCTGTGGATAGTATGTGGAGTGAGTAGAAAATTTCTTAATAAAGAAAAATGAAAAAAAGTCTTCATTATGTATGTTTTTAATTTTAACCTTGTTACTATCATCAATAACATATGGTTTTGAATCTTGATTGGGAATTATATGACTGGGTAAATTCTATGTTTTTTCATGAGGTGTTCTTTCATTTTATAATACATTCTCATGGCTAAAAATTGGATATGTTCTGAAGAATTCACATTTAATAAATGTTTTTCATGGTGTTAACATCATAAAATACCTAGCAGAGTCTCATGAATATGGTATCATAGATTACTTGTTCTTCAAGACTGTCCTTACATGATGCATAAGTGATGTTTTTGAACATTTTGCAGCTGTGTTCACGGGAGGTTTTAGCCTATAATTTGTTTCATCTAATTTCTTTGTCTTGATTCACAGTTTGGTGATACTGCCCTTACAGTATGGCTTAGGTTACATGTTCCATTCTCTAGACCTGAGTGTCCAGTTATTTGGGTAGCCTGTACTCAATTTCTCTCTCTACCTGAGCAGATTGTTTTGTTTTGTATTGCTTTGTTTTCTTTGAGACAAGGTCTCTGACAGTCCTGGAACTCACTATGTAGATAGACCTGCTTAGTCTTGAATTCACAGATATCCACCTCCCCCTGCTTCTGAAGTGCTGGATTTAAAGGAATGTGTCCCCACAGCTAGCAGCTGAGCAGGCCTGAGACTACACTTGTCCGCACCATCAGTATACCACCTTGCTCTGTCCTCATGGAAAACATTACCTAGTCCTGTCATACTTTCACTGGATTCTGGTAGGCCCATGGAGGGAGGAGATATGTCCTGGTCCTGACCCACGATGCCTAGAGGGAAATCTAGAAACTGATACTCTGATAGTTACTACACTGGAGGTCACTGGAAGGGGTACAGGATGCCACATGACACCACCCAGCCCAGATGCTCTAAGGTCCTTTCCACTCTATGCACAACACTAGTTCACAGGAAGTCATGCAACATGGTGTAGGGAACAGGAGCATGAGCAGAAACTATTGCCCCTGCCTCAGGGGACAAATGGTTTATTGAACTTCAACCAATACCAACACTTAGCAACACTTCAGACACTTCTGCATGAAGCTGTTTGAGGAGGAATGAGCAACACCAAAGTGAACCAGAAGAGAAAGGGCTGGATGGATCCAGGAGAGGTACCCAGTATCTGTGAAATTACAGACACTCCTCCTATACCTAAGTCAGCAAACTACATGCTGGGATCAGGGAAAGGGAGTGACCACGTCAGGAGTCCCAAACTTTGCTCCATGTATTGTCCTCTGTGAGGGGTAGCAGCTGGTTCTGATGTCCCTTAGCATCATAATTCAAGAAAATGCCCTACAGACATGAGTACAGTCTAATGTAATCAAACAACTTCCTTAGTTAAGGTTCCCTATTTCCCAAGTGACTTTAGTCTACGTCAAGATGACAAAGCTAACCAATGCACTCTCCCACCCCAATTCATATCCTCAGGAATAAGAAGCCACATTTGAACCCTCCCCTGTCACTGGACTTGTCGATTCTCACACTAACCCTGAAAGAGAGGTCATTGCCCTCATTGTACCCAAGGAAGGGCAGAGGGAGATTACCACCAGCTTCTATTTGAAATTCGGCAAATGATGTTCTTGCACCTTTATAGCAGCCAGACGGTTTGATCCCTGAGCATTGGTGCTGAGGGAACTGAGACAGGATCTGCAGTGTGATACCAGGAACTGGGGGCCTGACAGAAAAGGAATGCAGTGAAAAAACGCAGTGAGGAGGTTTGGAAGCCGAGAAGGGAGTAGGGGGGGCTTCCTGGGACAGACATGAGGAAGTCCGAGGAATGAAATTGCCGGTTACAAACCACAAGGAGGGAAGTCAGCTTCCCCAGGGAGTCACTTGGGGCTTGCATAACTTCCTAAACCTGCTCTGTCACTATCTGTGATGGCCATGGTTGATGATGCAATGAACCCCAGGACTGAAGAGCCTTATTCAGTTTCCTCAATCTTCCGTTCTCATTCTGATTTTAACCTCAGTCCCAATCTGAGCTGTTTCTGTCACTGTCCCCTGGACATCAGCACAGCCCAAGTGCAGTGAAGACTCAAGACGTCTGTCTATCGTCTTGATCCGTCCACCTTCAGCAGCACTCCAGGCTCTGTCCCCACTTCATCTAATCCTTTAAACAGTTCCACCCATCTTCAATCATTCTACTCTGGTCCTTACCCTCATCCATGCTGAATCCTTCCTAAGGGATTGTCTTCCTGTAATATCTCAGAAGGCCTTGCTGATGTTCACAACCAGCAGAGCTAATCTCTCCCCAGCAGCCACATTCTTCCCACAAGGCAAATCCAGCTGAGGACATAAGATGCATCTTACACACACACACACACACACACACACACACACACACACACACACAGAGTGAGCAAGAGAGTGCGTGCATGCATGCACACACAAAAGAGAGAGAAAGATGATAGATAGAGCGCAATAGACCCTTCTTGCACTAATTCCTGTACCTCTCACGCTTGCCCTCTTTGGACAATCAGAAACTAGGAAATAACACTACAGCCTCTGAACACTGATACTGGCAAAGAAATGTGCTCATGTTGACTCACTGAATGTCTATATATTAATGAGCTCAGGTCCTTATTAGGGGCACACTGGAAATTCACACATAACTTACAACAATGATGGACACATTGTGTGGGTTCAGATTACTAGTGCAGATTGATCACAATTTAGTGCAAGTAGGTTCCTTCAGCTTTCCATAACAGTTGACTCCCTAGAGCGGCAACAAGTCATTTTCCTTTGCCTAAACATTTGCCTTATTGAAAGGTGAAAGCACAGATCATATCCATTGCACAAGAGTGAGATGGAGTCACAGCACCCTGGGAGAGTTTCACATTCAGAATGGTTGTTGGTCTTCCTTGATGGCTAGGCACTCCTAAGTGTCTTACACGGTGATCAGGCCTGGAGCCCACTCTTCTTCAATGCAGCCTCAACCCTTGACTCACTTGACTCCCACTGTTAGAGAGACCTAACTCTCCTTCTATGTAGCTCCCTCATGTGTAGAAAGCTGTCACTAATTCACCCATCACTGGCACCTTTGCAAATATGTCTTCATCAGTCTCAGGAAGGAACCAGTTAGAGACACCAGTCACTCTCTGGCCTGGGACTAAGTGGATGTGACGTGTTCTCATTGGTTAATAATCATGGCATGTGTGTTAGAAGGAAGGAGCAATTTTTGTCACTATCTAGAGGTTTTGAAGAAAGGGCTTGGCTCCACACGAACTGTAGTCATGTGCTCAGTGTGTTTCCATGGCTTTACAAGCCCTGGGAAAGCATCAGCCTGTATCTTTACAAAAGCATCTTTAAGACCAAGAAGATGACTAGTTGTCCTAAGAAGCCAAGCGCTGCCTGCTGTGGATATCACTCTGTATAAATAAAATGCTGATTGGCCAGTAGCCAGGTAGGAAGTATGGGCAGGACAAACAGAGAAGAGAATTCTGGGAACAGGAAGGCTGTGTCAGAGAGATGCTGCCAGCCGCCATGATGAGAAGCAGATGTTAAGATACTGGTAAGCCATGAGTCATGTGGCAACTTATAGATTATAGAAATGGGTTAATTTAAGATGTAAGAACTAGATAGCTAGAAGCCTGAGCCATTAGGCCAAACAGTTTAAATAATATAAGAGTCTGTGTGTTTATTTTATAAATGGGCTGTCGGACTGCCGGGGTTTGGCAGGACCCGGAGAGAAAACTCTAGCTACAGCTGCCTAAATGGACAGGTTGAAGAAATTAAGGACAGTCATGCAGAAGTTCTGAGAGAGAAGGAGCAACCACCTCTCCTACCTTGGGGATATTTGAGTCCCCCTCAGATCAGGAAAGGGGACGCTTGGGTCAGAGGAGGTTCTGATTGTGGGAGCATCTGGACTTGCTTTTGCCTCAACCTGCTTCAGAACAAGTCAGAGTGACTCAGCACTAAGTTCCTTTCCTCACAACACTTTATTTCCACTTCACACATCAGCATAAGTCAGATTTGTTAGGAAAGGACACTTTACAGCCACTCACTGAACATGTCCCATAATAAACAAACACTCAACTCTTGATGTGGTTTTCTTCATCTGTGCCCACCCTGCATAGGTTTTTTTTTTTTTTTTTCCCTAAGCTGTGCCTTTTGGCAGGGAATTCATAGGGATATGGTCCATGTTACCTGTGAAATAGTCCAGATCATAGTCCTCTGATGACAGGCTCTGTCCACTCACTGGTCCCACATTCCCTGGGAGCATCCAGGTTTTTAGTCTATCATGGGCGGAGCATGTTGCCAAGGTGACCAGATCCTCATCCTGCATTTATCAACTACAGCTCAGACCTCATGCATGATGAAGAAGGTGTCTGGAATAACATGGAAGAAGACACTGATCTAACCCAATGGCAAATATGAAGCTAGTCTGTGAAAGAGAGCCAGACTAGGAATCCAACACAGAGGCCTTTTATTGAAAAATATTGTTTTCCCACATAGTATATCCTGGTTATGGTTTCCTCTCCCTCACTTCCTCAGAGAACCTGTCTCCTTCCCCTTCCATCTGGATCCACTTCCTTTCTCTATCTCATTAAAAAAGGATAGAATTCTAAGAGACAATATCAAAATATAACAAAATGAAATATGAGATTAAAAGAAAAAGATCACATCAAAGTTGGATGGACTAAGAAACAGAAGAAAAAGAGCCTCAAAGAAGGCACAAGAATAAGAGACTCACTCATTTGAATACTCAGGAATCCCACAAAAACAATAAACTTGGGGCTGGAGAGATGGCTCAGAGGTTAAGAGCACTGGCTGTTCTTCCAGAGGTCCTGAGTTCAATTCCCAGCAATCACGTGGTCGTTCACAACCATCTATAATGAGATCTGATGCACTCTTCTGGTGTGCAGGCAGAACACTGTATACATAACAAATAAATAAATCTTAAAGAAACAATAAACACGAAGCCATAATATACACACAGAATTAGATTTTTTCATTTTATTTTATGTGTGAGTGTTTTATCTACTTGTGCATATGTGCAAAAGACAGCACCATATCTCCTGGAACTGGAAGTATGGATGCTTATGAATCAAGATTTATGGTCTGGGAATTGAAATCTGAGTCCTCTGTAAGGACAAAAAGTCCTCTGAACTCTCCAGCTTCCCTCCCAACACAAGCTTTTTTCTTTTCTTTTTCTTTTTGTAGTAAATCTTTTTTTTCACTTGGAATGTCACATCTCTGTTCTTTCTCTCTCCATATGGTTAGAAAAAAGTTTACCTCTTAACAAGATGCGTGGCACATTGTCAAAAGGACTGTGATCCACCAAAGAGGAAAGGCAGGAAGGAGAGCAGAGAGTCAAACAGCTAACCGTGTGATTGCAGTTCAGATGACAAAAGACACCGTTCAGTGACCCTTCATCCTCACTGAAAGTCGTGAGGACTATCATTTCTGCTTCAGTTTTAAGAGAGAAAACTTCCTTTTCCTTATATTGATAGCATTTGTTTTCCTTATATTTGGACCTTGATTTCCCAGACCCTTGTCCATGTCCATCGTTATTAGTGTGGATTGTCATAGTTAACAGTCAGCCTTTGGCTTCCGTTTTTCTTTGTTTCTTCCTAAGTAGACACGTTGCACCTCTCTCCATAGATTTTTTTTAGGTCCTTACCCTTTTGTCACTCAGTTCTTTGAAACGTTTTTACTATGTCTGGCCATTGATAGTTACACAGTGTAATTTTAGCATCTCTTTACTAATGTCTAATCCCAACCACTTTTCCATATGATCCTTCAGCCTTTCTAGCAACGTTATAGGTCCTTCTTCTTGTTGTTCATTAGGCCTTCTCAGTTTCTTGTCTGCACTTTGAGGAAGTCAATTCCCTAGCCATGAGGCTCTTTTGCATGAAGTGGTCTGTATCGTGTGCTAGCACAGTATGTGGGATTTTTTTCCCTCAAAGTCAGACAGCAGACTATCTGGAACAAAACCTTTTACACCTCTTTGGCTTCTTGGTCCTTCATATAGGGTAATTTATATTCTAATTGGGTACTTTACTGTAGAATGTTAAAAAACTGGAATGGGGAGAGGGAGAAAGTAAACATGGCTGCAGAAGGGAAGGGGTGGGGTTGTACCTAAAGTCAAGGACCCTGACCAGCTTACATGGCTGTTTCCTGCTTTTCTCATTGGCTATTGGGGATCCCTACCATATGACCTGTTATCCCGACATTCTGATCCTTGTTGTCTTGTCTCCAAACACACAACCTGCCTTCCTGCTCCAGTTCTTTGCCTCTGCTGTGTCTTCTGCCTACAGCTGCTGGTCTCCTAGATATCTCCGAGGACCTCTCCATCCAGGCTTCCCCTAGGAAGACACCTCTCAGTGTCCGCCCTTGTAGTTCACACTGGCCCTTTCTGGCCCACACACTCAATGCCCTCACTCCACTCTGTTTTTTCCAAACATTTTGCACCACACACATACTGCATTTATTAGCATGTTGTCTCAGCTGGGCTAAGGGGTTTGCCCTCTGCTCTAAATTTAACCACCTCTGGGAGCCTGGTCAAGAAGATGTCTCTTGTGACAAGTTGGTGGGTGGGTGGAGGTATTGGGAGCATCAGGACTCATTTAGTCACATGATCTGAGATTCTAGGAGCATGTTAACAACCAGACAGATGCCAAGGAACCAGAACGGGAAGAGGAGGGAGGAGACATGTGGGTCCAAGAAAACCAAGGTAGAATGAGACCATAGCACACAGGAGGCAGGTGTTTGCAGAAGGGAGGGGTCAGCTGTGGACATTCCTGAGGGTCTACATGGGGAGAACAAAAAAGGCCCTCTGGACTAAACAGGGGTCCTAGTTCTTGGCACTGACGATGGGGGCAGGGACATCACTGTAGCTGGAAGTTTCACTGTGTCCTGCCCAGTCCCACAGCTGCTCAGACCCAAAGAAACACACAGAGGCTTATATTATTTTTAAACTATAGCCATGGCAGGCTTCTTGCTTGATAGCTCTTATATCTTAAATTAACCCATTTCTATAAATCTATACCTTGCCACGTGGCTTGTGATTTACTAGTATTCTTCTGGCGGTGGCTAGCAGTGTCTCCTCTGCTCTGCCCTTCTCCTTCCTCTCTCTCTAGTTGGAATGTTCCGCCTAACTTTATTCTGCCTCACCATTGGCCAAACAGCTTTATTTATCAACCAATCAGAGCAACACATTCACAGCATACAAAAAGACATTCCACAGCACCTCACTCAACTCTCAAGCTCCACACTGTCCTCAGACTATATTTCTTTCAAAGAAGCACAAGGTAAGGACAGAAAACAGGGAATGTGGTGAAGTCCTGGGTTTAATTCCTCAGAGTGCTGACCCCAGAACCTTTCCATTATCCCTATACACTGATACCTGCTGGGGTCTAGCCTCGGCTCCGGTACAGGTCCTGAGACAGGGAAGGGGCATCTGCACAAGAAAAACTTCTGATCACCAAGTGGACTGCTCTCATGTGGCCCCAAATAGCTCAGGCTGTCTTTATTTATACTTAAACAGAGCTTTTCTTACCAGGGTTACATGAACAGCTTTATTATTGGCTCCTATTTTTGGCTTTTAAGAAATACATCGCATTTTAAGAAATATATCACAATTATCATGAAAGCCCTCATTGTTCCCCTTTATGGTTCCCCAAGTACACTTCCTACCCCCTGCATGACCTTATTCTAGACATAGAGTTCATCATTTTTGCAGACTTAACTAAATATTGAGCCAGGCACATCCTGCTCTGCTGTGGGATGTCCTGTATGCTGTGAATATATGTTGCTATGATTGATTGATAAATAAAATGCTGATTGGCCAGTAGCCAGGCAGGAAGTATAGGCGGGACAGAGAGAGAGGAAAATTCTGGGAAGTGGAAATCTGAGGCAGAGAGACACTGCCAGCCGCCAGGATGGGAAGCAGATGTTAAGATACCAGTAAGCCATGAGCCACGTGGCAACTTATAGATTAATAGAAATGGGTTAATTTAAGATATTAGGACAGATAGCAAGAAGCCTGCCATGGCCATACAGTTTATAAGTAATATAAGTCTCTGTGTGTTTACTTGCTGTGAGACTGGCGGGTGAGCGAGATTTGTCCTGACCGTGGGCCAGGCGGGACCAGGAAAACTCCAGCCAAGTAAGTACTCTCTCACAGCACTTACGTCAACTGGCAGCTACTGAGGTTACAATGTTAAAAAGTAACAGACATGGGTACAATGCTTTAAGGACAACAATGTTCAAATCCAAACAATTCTTTCATGCCTGCAAGATGTATTTTTGTACAGTTCCCTTTTCTACAAGAGGGTCCCATGTCTCAATCTCTGTAAAAGGCAGACTTTGATAAGGCACTCTTTTCCCATCCCACTATACCATACTTCTTCCACCAGTATAAGCTCCTGTGTATGGTAAAGACGGATCTTTCCATCCCATATTTTACATTGCATTTTTTCCCATTGAAATATAATAGATCTCATTGATTCTATATGATTGATGTCCAGGTAACTTACTCTCAACAGATGGCTCTGTGTATTCCTGAGGCTTTTTCCTTATTCTGTGTATGCATGCCCTACTCTCCCTTCCAGAACTGCAAGACATGGTAAATGCTCCAAGTATTGTTTTCTCATATGTCCCTAACTGTCTCTATGGAATCAGAAAAGTTCCCAGGATTAGGAGTTAGAGTTAGTAATTCCAGATAAGAGATTTGAGAAGCATTAGCCCCTTGCTGAATCTTAGGGGAAAATATTCAAGAAAGAACAGAATTTCCAGGGAAAAATCACAACTGTTGCATGTGTGACTGACAAAGTAAAACTAAAAACCACCCAAAGAATCACCAATATAATGAGAGAGAAAAGAGCCTGCAAGCTGCATGAATTTTGCAAATTACTGTACTGTCCCATGGATCACTAGTCCTTGCCAAGTGAGAGTCCATTTCCACAGGTGCCTTACCCTGAGGAAACCCATTAGGTAGGTAGTCATATGCTGATCCCAGACTAGGCTGCATGGCTCCCAACATCTCCCCCTTTTTTATTTTTTAAAATAATAAGGCAGACATCATGGGTCACATCACATAAGGCAGAACTCAAACCTTCGATGATAACTGGAAAAAGAATAGCAAGAATCAAAAATAATCCTACTGTAATGGCCAGATTAACAATAAAAGTCCTAAAATCCCTAGAAGAAACATAAGACTGGAAAGGAAAAAGGCAGCAATCCCTTCTGGAGAAGATATTTGTATGTGAGCATGTGAGATAGTAGAAATCTGAAGATATAAATTATGAATATTAATATCTAAATCAGAACTATTTTAATTTTTTAACATGTACCTGAATCTGCTTCCAAGCAAAACCAGAGTTATTATTGTAAGGCAAAGGGGTAACACATATACGTTTATAAGGTGCATGAGAAGACACCATGAGTTTGACTTTCATATTCTGAATTTGAGTGCCCATATATAATATAGCCTCTTCTAAAACATCAACCCAATCCACTAACCCTTTATGTTTTCTTGTGTAATAAGTGCCAGATAAACATTTTTGGATACATTAGTAGCATGATGTATGTACTTGCTGTACCAGAACAGTGGTAGATGCCACCACAGAAGCTACAATAGACATCAGGGCAGTAATACCCAAAATCAAAGCTGCAACAAATCACTTTGGATGAGAAGAGCTTGGGAAACAGTCTCCAAGGCATAAATACCAGGATCATCAAACCAAGGCAAAGATAAGTTTACAGGCAGCAAAACAAAAGGAGCTTGTCTAACAATCAGGAATTATGTGGAGGAAAAAAAATTATGATCAATAGAGTTAGCAATAACACAATACAGGAAATGTCGTAAGTAGAATTTGATTTTATAATATGTAAAGACCCCAAATCTCCACCTGTCAGTACAGCAAAAGGAGCAGCAAGGTAGACCCAAAGGCTACTCGTGATTGTGAAGGATTGCAGAGGAAGGCCTTTTAATATAAGTGTAATTAGTGGCTGCAAATAGATTGTATAAACGAGGTGAAAGTTTGACCAAAACAGGTGAAAACCAATGAGGAACAGGTTGCCCTGCTACTAAAAATTGTTTGTCCCACTGAGGAAATCTTTGTTTATTGGTAGTCAGATATTGTGTATAATCATGAGCGGGACTAGAAACAGACCATTCATAAATTTTATTTTGGACATCCTTAGGGAAACAATACTTTTATTAGAAAAAACATAAGGCAACTTGGATACCCTGTAACAGGACCAACAGACTCCCATGAATGATTATATTTGTCCTGGGGTAAGCAATCAGGAACCCCTTGGGGAAGTCTCTCTTTAGTAGTAGCCAATTGAGTGGGGAGGGATGTATCAGCTCCTGAGACAAAAGAGAAAAACCAAAGATCCCTTTGGTTTTTATCCTTATTTTCTCTAGGAGAGTCAACCAGCAATGTTCTATAAGAGAGGGAAGCACATCCAGGCTCAGGAGTGATATCAGCTGAGAAGCAGATAGGCAAGGCATCTGTATGTCCTGTATAATTTAGGAGACCAGAAATGCTATAATAAACAAAGGCATCTCTGTCTCTCCCCATCAGCTTACAGTCATTAGCCGCCATTCTCACTTCCTCAAAATTCCAAGTTGCAAGGCGAAACGGAGGTGGCTCTGGGACATAAGTCCAGGATTCTTCCTGAGCAGCACGTATTGGTAATAAAGATAGCAGGACCTGCATGGAGAGCAGAGCAATCATAGCCAAAAAAAAAAAAAAAAAAAAAAATAGAGAAGGAGGAGTGACTTGACCACTTTGATCAACCACAAGATCCTCAGTCATATGTCCTGGGCTTGGAATGTAAACCCCCCCCCCAGCCCTTTTGTTGAATGGGTGACAAGGAGTGATGTAATAGTCTATGACTACTTCGTGCTGACATTGGGGCATCACTGGGGACCCCAAAAGCTGGAACACTGACCAAGTCCAGTACAAACAGGCTGCGTTATTTGCTGTTCAGGTTCTGTAAGACCATCTGAGGCTAGGGACATGCAGGCAGCAGTTGGAGCAGTCTTTAGTCTTTGATTGGAAATCTGCTGGAACAGATGTATATTAAGGGCAAGAAACAAAGTTAAGGACTTTTAGGGGGCAAATTTTTTTCTTAGGTGTACATTTGAAACTTCCAGGTCCATGGTCCTGGCAGCTGGGGGAGGGGTGTCCCAAAATCAGGGTAAGGGGAAGAGGTCCCATAACCCCAGGAATAGGCAGGTGGGTAAACAGGTTATTGATTGGTAATACTTATCCAGAGTCCATTTCGACCTGTGATAGGTGGATCCAACTCAATTTCTTGAAGCTTATAAGAACCTCTTATTTATTTTTTTATTTTTTAGAAGCAAAAGTTCCAGATATGTTAGCATGTTAGCATTTTCATTGTTTGTAGTTTGTATACATTTACACTGTAGAAAAGGCAGTAGACTCATACCTTTAAACCATAGTAAATGTTTGTGAAGCTAAAAATAATTTTGGTTACAAGCATTAACATTTTTTCTAGAAGACTGGGTGTATATAGATTAGACAAATGTTTTTAGTGCAATGAGAAGCATGTTTTTAACTCTATTTTAGAAAACAACCAAAGGGAAATTTAAAATCTTGAGCTTGTAACTATGATAATAATAGTGTTTACCAGAGCTAGATTAATAGCTTATTAGAACTTTATTGATTAATGTTAGAACTCTGAACCTTTGAAGTTTTAATATAACAATAGCATAGTGAGGGAAAGAAATATGAAACATTTTTATGTCAGATATTCTAGGCCTGTAGGCTGAAGATAAATGCCCTAACATTAGAGAGGAACCTTGGATGACTGTCCAGAGAGCCAGCTGTTTCTGTCATTTCTTAATTTTGGAAATTGTTTGCTTCGCACTTCCTATTTACTCAGATAATATTATATCCTTCTCAGGTCTCTGATGGAGTTGAAGACTAGATAGTTATAGTTTCCCTTGTTACCAAATTCAGAAAAGACACTCACAAAAGAGGTGATTTCATTTAGATTGCCTTTATATGTGTGTGTATTTTAGGAAGCTTCTGTTAGGTTTCTGTAGTTATTACTTAGTAGCTAAAAAAGAAACACACTATCCAAGTAAAGAGAAAAGCCGAAGAGGTCAGAGCTAAGAGCCTTAACCGCTTTCAGTTCGCTAGTCACTCCCTGAAGCAACGACTCTCTGCTCAAAAGGGGGGTTGTCCTTTTATAGAATTCTGTTCTGCCTTCTGATTGGTTGTAAACCCAACTGCCTAACTGCCTCATCACTACTTGTTCGCTAGACCCTGGCTATGGCTTGTTAATAGCTCTGACCCCTAGGCAACTTTATTTATTAAAATATAACATTTTAATACAAAAGAAAATATCACCACATTTCCCCTTTTCTATTTTAATAAAAGAAAAAAAAGAAAAACGCTTATAACTAACATAAGAAAAACTATATACGGAAGTACAATAACTATATACAATATATACAAGTAATAACTACCTAAACAATATCTAGTATATTTTTATTTAACAAATTCAGAGAAAATAATTCTATTATCTACCCTAGTGTATCTAATTCACTTTCTATCCTAATTATTCTTCAACTATAACTAAATAATCTTCAACTCCTTCAGAGACCCAAGAAGGAAATAACATTACCTAACAAAAATAAAAACTTCCAAAAAAATTGTGAGTTGATAGAAACAGCCAGCCGCCTGGACAGTCACCTGAGGTTTCTCCGCAGAGTTGGGGCATAATCTTCAACCTCTAGGCTTAGTGTATCTGACAGACTTATTTGTGAAGTAGGATGTACACAAGGTCAATAGTTCAACCTCACCTTGGGTGAGAGCAGTCCATGTACCAGAAACACCTGAATTCCATTAGTGTCATGTCATGATTCAGGATTTTAAATTCTGGAAATTGTTGATGGTTTTTTAATTCAGCTGTCCATTCTTCTTGACCGTGTATATGTGGCTTCATCTCAGCATCCTGTTCTTCTCCACATCCCTCTATTAAATGCCAGTCTGCTATTGAGAGGCGTGAGCTTACTCTTCAAGAATAACTGTTTCAGCTGCTGGTCCATTGCATATCAGAAGCTATCGGCCCACTGCCTGTTCAGCTGCCTTCAAAGAAAAAGGCACTGTACCTTTTCCAGATTGCGAAGGCCACTTCAGGGATGGTGCCATATTGTCCTGGCCTCAGAAGATGCCTTTTGATAAAGCCATAACCATACTTGTTTTGGCAAGAATAGGTAATTCTTTGTTTCATTTCTGTCTGTCCATTCAGTCCGGTTGATTCGAGGATACTTTGTTGTCCAGTGGCCAATTTTTGCCACAATGAAAGTTAACTGCATATGCAGTTTCTTCAATGCCCATATTTTCTCTGAAGTAGATTGGTATTGCCAGGAGCCGACATGTTTCATAGTCATAACAAAAAAATTTTCTAAGTTATTAAAACATTTTAAATGCCATATTCTGTAGATCTCTGAAGGGTTTGAAGATGACCGGTCTATCCAAAATATATCTACTCTATCTTGAAAACATACCTAATATGACTATAAGTTTTCTTATTATGTCTAACCACTAACTTTAATTTCTTTATATCCTAATAGTTGTTAACAGCAACATTCAAGAATCAAAAAAATGTATTACATTGTTAAATGAACGGTATAAACACAGTTAGAAATATATATATATATAGCATTTTCTAACAATATCAATTTCAACATATATAATTTGTATACAACAGGTTTCCATATTATTATTCAAATGGCACTAAATTTAGCTTTCTCTCACTGTATATTCTTCCTCATCCCTCTTTCCTCTCTCCCTTCTCTACTTGATCCGTCTGTTCCAGTCCCCCAGCATCCATCCATAACCATCTATTCTATTTCCCTTTCTAGGGAGATATATCTGTTGAGCCCAGTCCCTTACTCATGTTCAGGTCATGTTTAGACGGTCATATTGGTGAGACTTTATGGGTGTAGCTTCTGATATGACTAGGTGACACAGTCTCACAGAAAACTCCCTGATTCTCTAGTTCTTATCATCTTTCCACCCCCTCTGCCTTCAAGATAACCCTCATCCAAGAAGTGAAAGAACTCTAAGATGAAACATGTCAAACATTGAAGAAGGAAATGGAATAAAACATCAGAAGATAGAAAATGGTGTATAAGTATGGATCAGCAGTCATGAGGGATCGTATACGGGAGCCTGGTGATGACCAGGTGTGGAAATACACTATGTAAGAATTCAATGATACAGAGTTTTCACAATATGTTGATGACAAGATGTTCTATGCCCCTGATTTTAGGGCTTCCCTCTGTAAGGACCTGGACACAGATTCCAAGTGATGCTGGGAGAAAATGAGGCAAGGCAGCTGATGATAGCTGCATGCTTAGTTTTCCATCTCAGCACCTCAGAAAATAATTTTGTTCTTTTCTTCACCTGCAAATGAAGATGTCATACTCCATAAGAGAGACTGAAGGAAATCCCACTGACATCAGCCACAACATTCAGCATGATGTTGGGTTTTCATTTCTTAGTAATTTTATATTGTAATTCTCACCAGCGCATACATCCTTCATCATAGAGATCAAGTCTGTCTATTCCAGTTTGGTTTGTGTGTGTGTGTATGCATGTGCATGTGCGTGCGTGCGTGCGTGCGTGCGTGCGTGCGTGTGTGTGTGTGTGTGTGTGTGTGTGTGTGTGTGTGTGTAGTACCCACAGAAGCCAGAAGAGGGAGTTGGATCTCCTGGAGCTGTAGTTACAGACAATGGTAAGTTGTCCAAATGAAGATGCTACAAACCAATCTTGGGTTCTTTGACACTCTTGAGCACTGAGCCATCTCTCCAGCCCCCATGTTACTTTTTTACAAGAATCTGATCCTCAACCCAAAAGGAAATTCTAATTATTTTGCAATCCTATCTGTGTTGATTCGTAACATAATGATCTAACTGTGAAGAAAACAGGTTCTTTGGCATGACACTGGGAAAGGAGACAGACAGGAATGCTTTCTCATGGTTATAACTCAGTACTATTCCTCAAGTTATAATAATTCTTTCATGAAATAAAGTTGAAACATATTCTGCTAGTAAAATATTTTTCTGGGATACCACCCATTGCACCCTCAGTTGCAGGGCAGTAGGCAAGACTCCTGCTGGCAGGCCTGACCACCCCCCCATCAGACCTGTAATCTACCAGCCCCACCCAGTCCCCCAAACCCACCCATCCCCCAAGACTGCAGCTGCACCCTGAGACACAGACTCCACTAGCTCTGATTGGACCAAGAGCTCCAAATGGACCAAGAGCTCTCAGAGACACAAATACGCCAGTGTTAATCGGACCAAGAGTGGCTCCCTGAGACACAGAAATCATTTACACCAATTGGAGAAAGAGATGGGTGGACACCAGTGCAGGAATACAGTCAACAACATGAAGAGCAATATGGCAGCACCAGAACCTAGTGGTTCTACATCAGCAAGACCTGCTCATCCCAAAGTAGAAGAAGCAGAAAAAAATGACTTTATGAAGATGACAGAAGCCTTTAAAAAGGAAATGAAAAATTCCCTTAAAGAAATTGAGGAAAAGACAAACAAAAAAATTGGAAGAAATCAATAAATTCCTTAAAGAAAACCAAGAAAAAGCAATTAAACAGGTGAAGGAAGCAGTTCAAAACTTGAAAATTGAAATAGAGGCAATAAAGAAGACACAAACAAAGGGAATGCTGGAAATGGAAAATCTGAATAAATGAACAGGAACTACAGATGCAAGCATAACCAACAGAATGCAAGAGATGGAAGAGAGAATCTCTGGCATAGAAGATACGATAGTGGAAATAGATTTGTCAGTCAAAGAAAACATTAAAGCCAATAAAGTCATAACACAAAACATCCATGATATCTGGGACACCGTGAAAAGACCTAATGTAAGAATAATGGGGATAGAAGAAGGAGAAGAATACCAGCTCAAAGGCACAGAAAATATATTCAACAAAATTGTAGAAGAAAACTCTCCCAATCTAAAGAAGGAAATGCCTATGAAGATACAAGAAGCTTACAGAACACCAAATAGACTGGACCCCAAAAAGATCCTCTCATCATATAATAATCAAACCACTAAATATACAGAATAAAGAAAGAATATTGCCGGGCGGTGGTGGCGCACGCCTTTAATCCCAGCACTCGGGAGGCAGAGCCAGGCGGATCTCTGTGAGTTCGAGGCCAGCCTGGGCTACCAAGTGAGTTCCAGGAAAGGCGCAAAGCTACACAGAGAAACCCTGTCTCGAAAAACCAAAAAAAAAAAAAAAAAAAAAAGAAAGAATATTAAGAGCTGCAAGGGAAAAAGGCCAAGTAACATATAAAGGCAGACCTATCAAAATAATACTCAACTTTTCACTGGAGACCCTGAAAGTCAGAAGGTCTTGGACAGACATTTTGCAGACACTAAGAGACAATGGATGCCAGCCCAGCCTATTATACCCAGCAAAACTCTAAATTACCATAGATGGAGTAAACAAAATATTCCTTGTCAAAACCAGATTTAAACAATACCTATCATATCTCTGCCCCAGTTGCCGGCCAGCAGGGAAAACTCCTGCAAGCAGGTTCCCCCACCAACCCCCCCCACTGGATTCTGCAATCTACAAGACCCAAACCCTACCCCAATACCCATCCCCCTGTGACCCCAGTGGCTTCCTGAGACATGGAATCTGCCAGCTCTCATTGGACCAAGAGGTGAGTGACTCTTCTCTGACCCAGAGAGTCCTGCCTCTAGGACCTAGGCCCTGGTAAATAACCAGTCCCCAGGAACCCCCACCCATCTCTGCCCCAGTTGCTGGCCAGCAGGGAAAACTCCTGTGGGCAAGCTCCCCCATCAAAACCCCCTATTGGACCCAGCAATCCACAAGACCCACGACCTGCCCCAATATCCATACCCCTGCAACACCAGTGGCTTCCTGAGACACAGAACCTGCCAGCTCTCATTGGACCAAGAGAGACTTCCTGAGACACAGAATCTGCCAGCTCTGACTGGACCAAGAGCCCTGATAAGACCAAGAGTGACTCCCTAAGCCACAGAACCAGTCAGCTTGGATTGGACCAAGAGCAGCTCCCTGAGATACAGAATCTGCTAGCTCCAAGTAGACCAAGAGCTAAGATTGGACGCCGAGGGACCCCCTGAGACACAGACACAGTAAGCACAGACTGGACCAATAGCAGCTCATCCAGACACAGGTACCTCTTGTACTTATTGGAGGAAGAGATGGGTAGACACTAGTGCAAAAATAAATACAACAACATAAACAGCAACATGGCATCACCAGAACCTAGCCCTTCTACAACAGCGAGACCTGAACATCACAATGTAGAAGAAGCAGAAGAAAGTAACCTTAAAAATAGTTTCATGGAGAAGCTAAGGCCTTTAAAGAAGAAATGAAAAATTTGCTTAAAGAAATTGAGGAAAAGACAAACAAAAAATTGTAAGAAATAAATAAAGAAATTGAGAAAAAGACAAACAAAAATTGGAAGAAATCAATAAACCCCTTAAAGAAAGCCAAAAAACCATGAAAAAGCAATTAAACATGTGAGGGAAACAGTTGAAGACCTGAATACTGAAATAGAAACAATGAAGAAGACACAAACAGAGGTAATTCTGGAAATAGAAAATCTGAGTAAATGAGGAGGAAACACAGATGCAAGCATAACCAACAGAATACAAGAGATGGAAGAGAGAATCTCTGGTGTAGAGGTTACAATAGAGGAAATAGATTTGTCAATCAAAGAAAACACCAAAGCCAAAAAAGTCATAATACAAAATGTTCAGGAAATCTGCAACACCATGAAAAGGCCAAACCTCAGAATCAGGGATAGAAGAAGGAGAAGAATACCAACTCAAAGGCTCAGAAAATATATTCAACAAAATCGTAGAAGAAAACTTTCCCAACTTAAAGAAGGAAATACCTGTGAAGATACAAGAAGCCTATAGAACACCAAACAGGCTAGACCCCCCCAAAAAAGTGCCCTTGTCACATAATAATTAAACCACTAAGCAGACAGAATAAAGAAAGAATATTAAGAGCAGCAAAGGAAAAAGGCCAAGTGACTTATAAAGGAAGACCCATCAGAATAACACCTAACTTCTCAATGGAGACTCTGAAAGCCAGAAGGACCTGGACAGATGTAATGCAGACACTAAGAGACCATGGATGCCAACCTAGACTAATATACCCAGCAAAACTTTCAGTCATCATAGATGGCGTGAACAAGACATTCCAAGAAAAAACCAGATTTAAACAATACCTATCCACAAATCCAGCCCTACAGAAAGCATTAGAAGGAAAATTCCAACCTAAAGAAGTCAGATACACCCACAAAAATACAGGCAATAGATAACCCCACAGCAGTAAATCCCAAAGAAGAGAAATACACACACACTACCACCAAAAGATAACAGGAATTAACAATCACTGGCCATTAATATCTCTTAATATCAATGGATTTAATTCACCTATAAAAAGACACAGGCTAACAGAATGGATATGAAATCAGGACCCATCCTGCTGCTGCATACAAGAAACACACCTCAACTTTAAAGACAGATACTACCTCAGAGTAAAAGACTGGGAAAAGACTTTCCAATCAAATGGTCTTAAGAAGCAAGCTTGTGTGGCTGTCCTAATATCTAACAAAATAGACTTCAAACTAAAGTCAATCAAAAGAGATCGAGACAGACATTACATATTTATCACCAGAAAAATCTACCAAGATATAGTCTCAATTCTGAACATATATGCCCCAAAATGTAAGGGCACCCACATATGTAAAAGAAACATTACTGAAGCTTAAACCACACATCAAACCCCACACATTGATAGTGGGAGATTTCAACACCCCACTCTCACCACTGGACAGATCTGCAAAATCGATACTTAACAGAGAAATAAGGGACCTAACAGATGTTATGACTCAAATGGACTTAATTGATATGTACAGAATATTCCACCCTAACAAAAAAGAAATAAACCTTCTTCTTAGCACCCCATGGAATCTTCTCTAAAATCGACCACATACTCGGTCACAAAGCAAATCTCAACAGATACAAAAAATTGGAATAACCTCCTGTATTCTATCAGACCACTATAGCTTAAAATCAGATTTCAACAACAACAAAAATTACAGAAAGCCTACAATCTCATGGAAACTGAATAATGCTCAGCTGAATCACCAATGGGTTAAGGAAGAAATAAATAAATTGGACTTCCTAGAATTCAATGAAAATAAATGTACTACATACCCTAACTTATGGGACACTATGAAAGCAGTGCTAAGAAGAAAATTCATAGCACTAAAGGCCCACATAAAGAAGTTGGAGAAATCTCACACTAGTGACTTAACAGCACACCTGAAAACTCTAGAACAAAAAAAAGCAAACTCACCCAGGAGGAATAGATGCCAGGAAATAATCAAATTGAGAGCTGAAATCAACAAAATGGAAACAAAGAGAATAATACAATGAACAAGAATCAATGAAACAAAGAGTTGGTTCTTTGAGAAAATCAACAAGATAGACAAACCCTTATCCAGACTAACCAAAAGGCAGAGAGAGTGCATCCAAATTAACAAAATCAGAAGTGAAATGGGAGACATAATAATAGACAATGAGGAAATCCAGAGAATCATCAGGTCATACTTCAAAAACCTGTACTCCACAAAATTGGAAAAATCTAAAAGAAATGGACAGTTTTCTGGATAGGTACCACATACCAAAGTTAAACCAGGAACAGATAATAATTTAAATAGACCAATAGCCCCTTAAGTTATTAAACAGTCATTAAAATTCTGCCATCCAAAAAAAAAAGCCAAGGAACAGGTGGTTTTAATGCAGAATTCTACCAGATTTTCAAAGAAGAGCTAATACCAATACTCTTCAAATTGTTCCACACAATAGAAACAGAAGGAACATTGCCAAACTCCTTTTATGAGGCTATAGTTAGTCTGATTCCCAAACCACAAAAAGATGCACTCTTTTTTTTAAATATAAAAAAATTATTCACCATGATCAAGTGGGCTTCATCCCAGAGATGCAGGGATGGTTCAACATATGAAAATCTGTCAATGTAATACACCATATAAACAAACTGAAAGAAAAAAACCACATGATCATCTCATTGGATGCTGAAAAAGCCTTTGACAAAATCCAACATCCCTTCATGATAAAAGTCTTGGAGAGATCAGGAATACAAAGAATATACCTAAACATAATAAAGGCAATTTACAGCAAAACAACAGCCATCATCAAATTAAATGGAGAGAAACTCAAAGTGATTCCACTAAAATCAGGAACAAGACAAGGGTGTCCACTCTCCCCATATTTATTCAATATAGTACTCGAAGTTCTAACTAGAGCAATAAGACAACAAAAGGAGATCAAAGGGATACAAATTGGAAAGGAAGAAGTCAAACTTTCACTATTTGCAGATGATATGATAGTATACATAAGTGACCCCAAAAATTCTACCAGGGAACTCCTACAGCTGATAAACACTTTCAGCAATGTGGCAGTATACAAGATTAACTAAAAAATATCAGTAGCCCTCCTATATACATATGATAAACAGGTTGAGAAAAATTCAGAGAAACATCACCCTTTACAATAGCCACAAATAATATAAAATACCTTGGGGTAACTCTAAATAAGCTAGTGAAAGATCTGTATGACTAGAATTTTAAGTCTCTGAAGAAAGAAATCGAAGAAGATATGAGAAAATGGAAAGATCTCCCATGCTCATGGGTAGGTAGGATTAACATAGTAAAACTGGCAATCCTACCAAAAGCAATCTACAGATTCAGTGCAGTCCCCATCAAAATCCCAACACAATTCTTCACAGATCTGGAAAGAACAATACTCAACTTCATTTGGAAAAACAAAAAACCCAGAATAGCTAAAAGAATCCTATACAATAAAGCCATCTCTGGAGGCATCACCATCCCTGACCTCAAGCTCTTCTATAGAGCTATAGTAATAAAAAAACAGCTTGGTATTTTCATAAAAAACCAACATGTGGACAAATGGAATTGAATTGAAGACCATGACATTAATCCACATACCTATTACCACCCGATTTTTGATAAAGAAGCCAAAACTCTGCAATGGAAAAAAGAAAGCATCTTCAACAAATGGTGCTGGCATAACTGGATGTCAATATGCACAAGATTGCAAATAGATCCATAGTATCACCATGCACAAAACTCAAGTCGCAGTGGATCAAAGATCTCAACATAAATCCAGTCATACTGTACCTGGTAGAAGAGAAAGTAGGAAGTAATCTTGAACGCATTGGCACAGGAGACCACTTCCTAAATATAACACCAGTAGCGCAGACACTGAGAACAAAAATTAATACATAGGACCTCCTGAAACTGAGAAGATTCTGTAAGGTGAAGGACATGGTCAATAAAACAAAATGACAGCCTACAGAATGGGAAAAGATCTTCACCAACCCCACATATGACAGAGGGCTGATCTACAAAATACATAAAGAACTCAAGAAAGTAGACATCAAAACAACGAACAATCCAATTAAAAGTTTGATACAGAGCTAAACAGAATTTTCAAAGGAAGAATCTCAAATGGCCAAAAGACATCTAAGGAATTGCTGAATATCGTTAGTCATCAGGGAAATGCAAATCAACATGACTGTGAGATACCATCTTACACTTGTCAGAGTGGCTAAGATTAAAAACACTGATGACAGCTTATTTTAGAGAGGATGTGGAGCAAGGGGAACACTCCTCCACTGCTGGTGGGAGTGCAAACTTGTACAGCCACTTTGGAAATCAGTATGGCGGTTTCTCAGAAAATTGGGAATCAGTCTTCCTCGAGACCCAGCCATACCACTCTTGGGCATACACCTAAGGAATGCTCAATTATTCCACAAGGACACATGCTCAACTATATTCATAGCAGCATTATTTGTAATAGCCAGAACCTGGAAACAACCTAGATGCCCCTCAACTGAAGAATGGATTAAGAAAAAGTGGTACATATACACAATGGAATATTACTCAATGAGAAAAATAATGACATCATGAAATTTGCAGGCAAATGGATGAAACTAGAAAATATCATCCTTAGGGAGGTAACCCAGACTCAGAAGGACAAACATGGTATGTACTCACTCATAAGTGGAGACTAGATGTAAAATAAAGGATAACCAGGCTACAACCTACAACTCCAGAGAAGCTAGCTAACAAGGAAGATTCAAAGTGGGACACTCGTGGATCACCCTGGGAAGGGGAAATAGATGAGGTCTCCATGAGTAAACTGGAGATAAGTGGTGGGCAATGGAGGGTAGGGGATGGAGAATGACAATATAAGGGAATGGGACGGTCGAGCTGGAACAGGGATGGAATGGGAAAGCAGTGAAATAGATACCATGATAGAAGGAGATATCATGGGGATGGAGAAAAGCCGTGTGCTAGGGAAGTTTCCAGGAATCCCCAGGTTTGACCCCAACTTGGACTACTAGAAATAGTGGAGAGGGTGCCTGAACTGAACTGGCTTCTCCCAGAAATTAGATCGGTGAACACCCTAACTGTCATCGCAGAGCTTTTCTCCAGAGACTGGTGGAAGCAGATGCAGAGATCCACAGTCAGGCACCAAGTAGAGCTCCAGGAGTCCAGTCTGGGAGAGAGAAGAGGGATTCTATGAGCAAGTGCATCAAGATCATGATAGGGAAACCTGCAGAGACGACCAAAGCAAACTAGTGGGAACTCATGAAAGTTGAATCATCAGCTGTGGAGCCTGCATGGGACTGGGCTGGGCCCTCTGCATGGGGGGAGACAGTTGTGTAGCTTGACTTGCTTGGGGGGCCCCCTGGTGGTGGAATTAGAATCCATCCCTGGTGCATGAGCATGCTTTTTGGAGCCCACTACCTATGATGGGACACCTCACACAGCCTTGAGGCAGGGGAAGGGGCTTGGACCTGCCTCTACTAGAAGTGCCTCCTCATGGGAGTTTTTGTCTTCTTGTGGTGGGGAATGGGGGGTGGATTGGGAGGGAGAGGCTGGGGGGGGGCGAGAGGACGTAAGAGGAGTGTCTTTGATTTGTTTGTAAAATGAATGGAAAATTTTTCTTAATAAAAAAGAAAACAAACAAACAAAAATTCCTATCCACAAATCCAGCCCTACAGAAAGCACTAGAAGGAAAAATGCAACCCAAGGAAGTTAGATGCACCCATGAAAACACAGGCAATAGATAATCTCACACCAAAAAATCTTAAAGAAGGGAAACACACACACATACTACCACCAAAAACAACAGGAATTAACAATCACTGGTCATTAATATCCCTTAACATCAATGGACTCAATTCACCTATAAAAAGACACAGGTTATCAGAATGGATAAGAAAACAGGATCCATCCTTCTGCTTCATACAAGAAACACACCTCAATTTAAGACGAACACTACCTCAGAGTAAAGAATTGGGCAAAGACTTTCCAATCAAATAGACTTAAGGAAGCTGGTGTAGCTATCCTAATATCTAACAAAATAGACCGAACTAAAATTAATCAAAAGAGATCGAGAAGGACATTACATATTCACCACAGAAAAAAAATCCACCAAGATGAAGTCTCAATTCTGAACATTTATGCTCCAACTACAAGGGCACCCACATATGTACAAGAAACATTACTAAAGTTTAGATCACACATCAAACCCCACACACTGATAGTGGGAGACTTCAACACCCCACTCTCACCAATGGACAGGTCTGTGAGACAGAAACTTAACAGAGAAATAAGGGAACTAACAGATGTTACGACTCAAATGGACTTAATAGACATTTACAGAACATTCCACCCAAACACAAAAGAATATACTTTCTTCTCAGCACCCCATGGAACCTTTTCTAAAACCGACCACATATTCAGTGACAAAGCAAATCTCAACAGATACAAAAAAAATTGGAATAACCTCCTGGAGGGGTAAATATGACCAAAATACATTGTACAATATTCTCAAAGCACTGATGAAAAAGTGATAACATTTAACTGAGTTAAACATCAAGAGAATAAGCTGTCAGTTTTAAAACCATGAACAGTTTATTTGTGATAGTTGTGTACAGAATTGATTTGAGAAGTCAATATTATGTTAGAGACATAGATTAGCCTGAATGCCTTTGGATTTTTTTTTAACACAGAAGAAAACAAAATCTCATTGTCCAAATGATTTTATTTTGTACATTTTCTGTACCAGAGTACTTTTCCTGAGTTGTGTCCAGATGTCCCCAGGCCACACACAAAATCACAAGTACAATCACAGTTAAAACCATTGCACAGACCATTTTAAGATGAAATCTTTGAGTACCTATGCATTTTTAGATTCTGTACAGCATGTGAGCTTTATAATGAACAATTGGGCTACTTACAAATTCAAAATCCCCTGCAGAAAATGAAGATGACTCATTGAACTCACTTTTGAGCTGAGCCTTTGTCAGGAAATGAGAAGGTTCTATGAGATAAGACATGAACTCTGACATAGTTTCAGGAAATTGAAATGATGACTGAGTTAATGAAAGGCCCAAGCAGACGCCATAACAGGCTGCTCAATCTTCTCTCAGAGATCAGGCCTCAACTTCAGTTTCCTGAGTCTTGAGCAAGCAGTTTCTGGGAGGGCCATGAACAAAAGACATAGTCCTTGTAGTAGCTCCCTTTCTGCATGTACTCTTGACTGCTCAAAGTTTAGCCAGTTGTTTACTGTCTGGGACCCCTCACTAACTTAGAGCTATGTGCACGGGTCAATGTGAACATGTGAGGCTGGCCAGCCTCCATGGCAGCTCAAGGACAGAGCCTGGGCCACTGAGTCAGCCCCCACAGTCAGTACGTGCAAGGCCAGCCAACCCCATGGCAGCTCAAGGACAAAGTTTGGGACTTGTCCAGGCCTGCCCCCAAATAATAACTTTAACCCCCAACCAGTAAATTCAAAGGTTACACACCCTGACCCAATCATATGATGCAAAGGCTTGTACCAACCTGCTTGCGATTTTTCCCTTTAAAAACCCCTCACTCTGAGAGTTCAGGGCCGTCCTCCTATACCCGCTGTGTTGAGTGTTGGACACTGACCAAGCCTGGGCTTGTTTGTTATCAATAAGCCCTTGTGTGTTTTGCATTGGATATTGGCTCTGTGGTGGTTTTGTTCGGCGGGGTCTCTTGACGCAGCCACAACATTAACAGTTCTGATACTTAAATGTTGCCTCCAGAAATTATTGTCACATACAGAGTAGACATATGCAGTGCAGAGTCACAAAATCCCACTCTGCCACTCACAATGCAAGGCTGGCACCTGACCTAGGGCTGCACATCCTTTCCTGTTGGAAGAGGAAGAAGCAGTCATGTGGCAAGTGTCTCCTGCACAAGAAGTTTCTACATAGTTGACACTGATACATCTGAGCCTGTGTTGAAGGGACAGGGTTCCCACACTGTCTCCTGTAGAGAGACCATCACTGTGTCTTCATGGAGAGCCTGGGGTGTCTTCATCAAGGAGCAAATTTTATACTAGGAGTAACATCTGGAAATCAATGATATTGTGTGGCAACTGGTGAGATTTTAATGAGCAGGCAAACAGAAATTAGAAATTTGAATAGGAATAGCCCCTATAGACTCATGTGTTTGAATGCTTGGCCTATATATAATGAGTGGCACCATAGGAGGTGTGGCCTTGTTTGAGTAGGTGTGGCCTTGTTGGAGTAGGTGTGTCACTGGGGGGGGTGGGCTTTGAGGTTTCATATGCTTGTGCTAATTTCAATGTGGGACACAATTCTCTTGTAGATGAATTTCTAAATGGTCTTATTAAATAAAAAACACAGAGCCAAATATAGGGGTGAAAGCCTTAGAGAAAGATCAGGGAAATAGGGAAAGGCACAGCTAATCTTACCTCACAAACTCAGCTGCTTCCAAATGTGAGTTACTTCCTGTCTATCCATGCCTTTATTGCCTTGCTGTTCTGACATCTCATTGGCTCTCTTAGCCCAGCTACCTCACTTCTTCCTACACAGCTCTGTCACTTTCTGTCTGTCTGTACAGACCTCTAGGTCTCTATGGTTGGTACTGGGATTAAAGGCGTGTGTCACCATGCTTGGCTTTGTTCCCTAGTGTGGCCTTGAACACACAGAGAACCTGCCTGCTAAGTGGTAGGATTAAGGGCGTGAGCTACCCCTGCCTGACTTCTTTGTTTACTTAAAATGGCTTGCTATTTCCTCTGACCTCCAGGCAAACTTTATTTATTAAAGCACAAATAAAATATCGCCACATTCTCTTGCTGTTGCCTATGGATCAAGATGTAGACCTCTCAGCTCCTTCTCCAGCACCATGTCTGCCTACACACCACTGTGTCCTGCCATGATGATAATGGACTAAACCTCTGAAACTGTAAGCCAACCCCAACTAAATGTTTTCCTTTATAAGAGTTGCCCTGGCCATGGTGTCTCTTCACAGCAATAGAAACTCCAAGACAAAAAATTTCCAGTTTCCTGTTGGTAAATATTAATGAGTTGTATCTTTTTTTTACAGAGGTATGGCTGATCCAAAGAGGTCCTCATGCTTGTAAAACAAGAGCTTTGCTAATTGAGCCATCTGTCTAGCTCCATCAAATAAATAACATAATGATGCACCTTGGGGGGGTGGGGAAGCTTAGAAGAAAAAAGAAGCCACTCCCTCAAAGCAGTTGGTGGGGAGAAATAATAACCATCACAGTAAGAGCTAATGAACCAGAAACTAAAATAACGATAATAACGTAGGATAAGTTGGTTTTTTGAAACCAACTGTAAAGCAAAATTAATGAACTGTAATTAATTAAGCAACTGTAAAACTGTAAGCAAGATTAATGAACCTCTAGTCAAAGTCATCAAGAGCAAGAGATAGAAGATTAAAATTCAGCTGGTATGGTGGTGCATGCCTTTGATCCCAGCACTCTGGAGGCAGAGGCAGCGGGGTCTCTGAGTTAAAGGCCAACCTGGTCTACAGAACAAGTTCTGGGACAGCCAGAGCTACACAGAGAAACCATGTCTCAAAAACCAACCCCCCTCCCCCGCAAAAGATACAAGTTCATAAAATTAGAAACAGAAAAGAGGAGGTTGTAACAGGTTCCGATGAAATCCAGAGTATCACCAAAGAATACTTTGAGTAATTATATTCCCAAAACAAGGAACATCTAAAAGAAGTGGGGAAACTGAGACACATGTCAACTGTCAAACCTAAATCAAGAAGACAGAAGCACTCAAGCAGGTCCCTATGAAAAGCAATATTAGAGAGGTATTGAAGAGTCTCTCCACAAAGACAGGCCCGGGACTGGACAGGGTCATCGTCAAACTACGCTGAATGTCTAAGGGAGGGCTAACGCCAATATTCCTTGAATCATTCCAAAAACAGAAGGTGAAGGAACACTGCCAAACTCACAAAGCCAGTATTACTTTGATACCCAAACTGGATAAGAATAAAAACACTCAGGGCTGAGGATTTAGCTCAGTGGTAGAGCACTTGCCTAGCAAGTGCAAGGCCCTGGGTTCGCTCCTCAGCTCCGGGGGGAGAAAAAAAGAATAAAAACACTCTCCATACCAGTTTTCCCAATGAACACTGATGGAAAAATTCTCAGTGACATCCTTGCAAATTCCTGGACACTGGAGTGCATGCCCTTAATCCCAACACTCAAGAGGCAGAGGCAGGTGGATCTATGCGAGTTCAAGTCTGGTCTACATAGTGAGTTTCAGGCAAGTCAGGGATACACAGAGAGACTGTTTCCAAAAAACCTTGCAATTTTATTCAAGAATATATTCATGGGGGATGCACGGATGGCTTAGTCATTAAGAGTGCTGACTACTCCTTTAGAGGACCTGGATTCAATTTCCAGCACCCACATGGCAGCATGCAACCACTTGTAGCTCCAGCTTCAGGGGATCTGATGCCCTCTTTTGGCCTCCACAGGCACCGCACCCATGTGCTCATGCACACACATAGATAAATGAAATAATAAAAAAATTAGAAAAGAATTTTGACGTCTATTTGTTTTAGCGTGCATTTGGGTGCATGTCTTTGTGCATGCATATTGTGCATGCGGGGACACACATGCTGCAACAAACAAGTGGAGGTCAGAGGGCAGCTCGCAGGAGTCGGGTTTCTTCTCCCACTTTGTGGGTCCCAGGGATTGAATTCAGGTCCTCAGACCCATCAGCCAGTACCTTTACCTACTGGGCCATCTTGCTGGCCCTCAGAGCTCATAAAAGGATGGAATGACAAGTGAATCAAACTCCCATAACCTCAACTTTAGTGATTTCCAATTAATGTACAACAGTTAAGGGTTTCATCAGACATACAAACAGTCCTGTAGGAGTAATGGGTACAATGCCAATATTTAAGGCCAAAGGAGTAGACTAATTCTAAGCACAAATGCAAATATAACCAGAGACATTATGGACATCATGACAAACAGAAACTTCCCTGGTGCCAGTTATCTGTAAGTGTGTCATCCCACACAACAGTTCCAAGCTGCCTGAGCACTTGAAAAGTACTTGGGCCCATTTGTAGAAATGATACCTTAAAAGTATAGTGGTTAGGATAGCTCAGAAACCTAGGGTAGAACCACACACAACTGGGAAAAAAATTGATGAAATGATTCCTAATGATGTTCTGCTGTACTCAGATTGGTGCCTGGTCCAGTCTTCATTGGAGAGGCTGCCTCTCATAGCCAAAACATCAGGTGGAGAGGGAAGGGGGAGGGGAGGGGATAGGAGGGGAGGGGAGAAAGAGGGGAGGGGAGAAGAGGAAATAGGAAAGAGAGAGACAACACACACAGGTTGGAAATCTCCATCAGGTCCCTCCCCTTGGAGCTTGGGGAACCCCAAGGAAGAGGGAGAGGAGGAATTATGAGATCCAGAGGTGTTGAGGACACAGGGAGAGCACAGACTGTGGAATCAACTAAGCAGGGCTCATGAAGAGCTCACAGAAACTGAAGCGGCCATTGTGGATCCTGCATGGGTCTGTGTTAGACGCTCTGCACATGTTATTGTTATCTTGTTGTTTGGGGTGACTCCTGACAATGGGGGTGGGGTATCTCTGACTCTTTTTTTAAAAAGAAAAATTTATTTATTTGTTATGTATACAGTGTTCTGTTTGCATGTATGAATGCAGGCCAGAAGAGGGCGCCAGATCTCATTACAGATGGTCATGAGCCACCATGTGGGTGATGGGAATTGAACTCAGGAGCTCTGGAAGAACAGCCAGTGTTCTTAACCTCTGAGCCATCTCTCCAGCCCATCTCTGACTCTTTTGCCTGCTCTTGGGACCCTGTTCCTCCTACTGGGTTGCCTCACCCCAGCTTTGATGAGACAATTTGTGCCTGGTCTTATTGTATCTTGTGCCGTGTTCAGTTCATGTCCCTGGGCGGCCTGTTCTTTCCTGGGAGAAGATGGGGTAGGTGGTGGGTGAATGGGGTGGCTTGGGGGTGGGGGTAGATCTTGGGGAAAGGGGAGGTGGGGGGAACTTGGAGAAATGGAGGCTATGGTTGGGATGTATTGTATAAGATAAGAATAAATAAAAATTAAAAAATAGTGGTTAAATAAAATTCATTCAATTAATTTTTCCCTTTTTAAGGATTTTATTTTTAAATAGTATTTTTGATACTTTCATACATGAGCACTGCATTTAAATCACTCCCATTCCTCCCTCTTTCCCCTCCAACTCTCCATGCCCAAGATCATCTTTCCTATATATGTATCGATCTTTTCTATATGTGTATATATAGAAAACCCCCGAGGATCATGGAAATTTCCTTCTCAACTCAAATACTAATAAAAATTGATGAATTGATTTCACTCCGCCTTTCAAATCACTCTAGTATTGGAAAACATGGCCTATGTTGTTGTTGGTTTGTTTGTTTCTGAAACTAGATACTGTTGTGTGGACTAGACTGGCCCTGAACTTCCTATGTAACCCAGGTTGGCCTCAAAATCATGATGTTTCTGTATCAGCCTTCCAAGAGCTGGGATCACAGGCATGCGGCACTGGATGTGGCACATTTGCATGCCCAGAATTCTATAGTAGAAAAGGTGTTACTGTAATTATTAAGGCACATTACCTTTACACACTGAGGTGGAGGCTTTTCCAAACCTAACGTCATTCAAATCACAGAACCTCTATAATCCTGTGTGTTTGCTCAGTCTCTAGGTTGCAGCTACTTATGAACACTGGGAGCAAGGACATGACCTGCCACGCGTCTTCCTGAGGAATCTTGTGTCCATTTGTTATCCCCAGCACATTGTTTTAGGAGGAGCCACATGAAAAGAGTGAATTGTACCCCCTTATGCTCTGTTAGCTCAGAACTGCATCAGGTGCATTTGACAGCTGGACAGATGTGCTCCAAGAAGGATCTAGAGGCTTAACCTGTGAGTTGTTATCTCTACATAAACAATACAAGGATGCTGAAATTTCAAGGTAAGGAGTCTGTTGCCATGGAGACTTTCCTGAGAACGGAGGGAACAGCAGTCATTATTAGAACATTCTGCATGTGTTCCTCTTGTATGTGTGGCTCTGAGGGAAAATTAGAACAAAAGGATGAATATTAATTTTTCAGCCCCCAGTTTTCACATTGTCCTACTAACCTGTAACCCTCCTACCTTTGCTGGCTTGGGATCTGTTCTATCCAACTCGTTCACAGGGGTCCCGTTGTGTTAAGTCAAGCAAGTGGCCACTCACACTCCTCATTCCCTGCAGACAAAGCCTGCCCCCAGGATTTTAGGTGAGACAACGTCTTTGTAACCATTGGTCTCCATTGGGTTCCAAAAAAGAGCACACTATGAAAGAAGCAACCACATTAGCTTCTCCAGAAGGTGAAATTTTGCCCCTGATGCTGCCAACTCAACTGGCTACAATTGCCACTGTCACAGAGTTACAAGGTAGGCAGAAGACCACCTAATAACAGAGACATCCTCCCTGTCACTGTGGGAAACTCCAAGAAGATGGCAGCTATGTTATCAGCCATATGCTTGCCTGAGAGGATGAGAGATCCTTCATGACTGTGGAGAAGAGATTTTTCTCCTCATAGTTGGACATGAAGGACACACGGCTCCCCAATTCAGAAATGGAACTTTTTACTAATGGGACCCAATGCCTACAAGAGGAGTAATAGCCCTTCACACCAAAAGAATTAAAGCTATTGGGAAATTAAATATATTGGGAAAAGGAACTTCTTCCCTCAGAGGACAAAGACATTTAAAACAGAGACAAAATCCTACAGCTCCTCGAGGCTGTCTGCTCGTCCCCCCAACCCCCGGGCTGGCACTGGTGCACTTTAGGCTCACACAAAGAGCCAAGGTGGAGTCCATGAAGACACAGCACCATGGTCCCCTCCATTAACCCCAGAGGTTACCAAAAAAGAGACCTCCCTTGGGCAGAAATTCGGCCACTTTTACTGTTTAGGGTGTATCGCATGCCCTGTAAATGTAGTTAGTCTCCTTTTGAGATCGTGTCTGGCCACCCACCTCCACTGCTCCCAAATGCCTCAGGGGACCTCTGAGAGTATGGACACACCCATAGAATCCAGAAGGAATAAAAAGAACAACCGAAAAGGGGCTGCTGAAAACCAGGAGGGCTGGCTGGTTACCTCAGAGAGGAAAATAGTAATTCCTGAGATGACCTCTCCTAGCCCAGTCGGGCAAGTGACCCGTCCTGCAGGTCCAGTTATTCGTGGGTCTCGAGCTGGGAAACACCTGAAAGCCAAGGGGGTGAGAAAGGAAGGGAGCCAGGCGCATAATAAGACACTGAGTCAATCTGAGTCCGTCAGGGCTCCGTTTATTGAAAATGAGTGCTGAAGCTTTTATAGGCAGAGCTCCAGACGGGGGAAGGGAGGCAGGGAAAGCAAGGAGAGAATAATGGAAATCCCTAAGGGAGGGGGAACAGAGAAAGGAGAGTGGAAGGTTTTCAGAAGTCAGAGTGGTCAGGGTGAGGTCTCTTTGGCCCCAGGCTCTTGCAGCTGGCTGATTAGCATCTGTTTGCAAGAAGAATGGGAACTCCTGAGGGAAGGTTAGGGTGAGGTCGCTTTGGTCCTAGGCCCCTGTTGTTACTGAATGAGGCCTTATCTAATCGTACATGTTTGTGGTTAGGCCAAGGTCGTCCTGTTTTTGTAAGACTTGCAGTTAGCCAAGGTCGTCTTGTTTTGCAAGACTCCAGGCAGGAAATTCCAAACATAACATTCCTGGGTCAGTCTCCAACAGGCAAGCTCATGGAACAACCCACCTGGAAACTCTGCCCTACGAGAATTGTTGCAAAGATATTTGGTGGCCTGGAGATTGCCAACATTGACCAAACAAGTTGGCGAAGCCTGTCTGCAGTGTGTTTGGAACAGTCCCAAGCAGTCCCACAAGCTGATACAAAAACGGAGGTCCTTCCTACCCATTTAAACATCCAGAAGTGGTCTTCACTGACACTCCACCCAGCAGAGGGGACCGATACTTGCTGGTTGTGGCATGCACTTTTGCAGACTGAGTAGAAGCTTTTCCTACCTGCGCAGAGGATTAACCTGGAACTTGTGCTCACGCTACCGCCCCCAATCATTAGGATGGGTTGAGAGAGTAAGTAGAACTTTGAAGTGACACTGATCAAACATTACCAAGAAAGAGACCTCCCTTGGGCAGAAATTCGGCCACTTTTACTGTTTAGGGTGTATCGCATGCCCTGTAAATGTAGTTAGTCTCTTTTTGAGGTTGAGTCTGGCCACCCACCTCTACTGCTCCCAAACGCCTCAGGGGACCTTTGAGAGTATGGAAACACCCACCTTTAGCAGTTCTTGAAAACTTGGCTGACACTGCACAAAAAAATTGCCCAGTCTTCAGCACTCCCTTAGCTCTTAAAGCTTCAGGTATCAAGCTGTGGATACATAGCACACGCAAGTCAAGGTTGCTGTAGACCCCAACCAGGAGCGGACCGTGAGAGCCAACCCAGCCCAGCCTCTGTGAAACTGGCCATCTCAAAACGACCTCAGAATGGGGGCAACGGCTCAGCTCCCACTCTGCCTCCTGATGTCCTTCTGATTCTGTGGATGTGCACCTACGCAGTTCCCACTCAGCGTCTCTGACCCTGTCACATAAATTAGTTTGGAGAAAAGCCTTGTCCCAGGGCAGCAACAATTCCTGGACAGCCATCAGTATAACTTAGCGCCCCCTAGAGGGGCTCTGTTGTATCTCCTTCTGGTAGTGCTACTTGGGAATATGCCAGTCACGTATCATCCCTCAGACCTCATCATTCTGTGATGGAACTGCCTGTACCAATAAAACAGACTATAATTCCTTTTGGAGATGGCCCCAGCCAGTGACAGACTATGGACAAGTGGCCAGAGGACAAGAGAACAATTTGGGGGGAACCTATTGTTCAGGAAAGCATAGTCACTCTTCAGAATCAGATTGATTCATTGACAGCAATGTTCCTCCCAAACCACAGAGGACTTGATTACTGCTGAAAAGGGAGGCATATCCATGTTTATGCTGCTCAGTCAGAAATAGTATGAGAAAATACAGAGCAGTTATAGAGAAGAGAAGGCTAGAGGTAGAGTTGAGAGGCCATGAAGAGCAATAGGGACTTCATGGGGACCCTGGCTGGCTCTGCTAATGGGGCCTCTTATGATGACCGTAGCAGGACTTCTGTTAGGACCATGCACCTTCATCTTGGATACCCTGTCCAGGGTCATCAGAACTAGAGAAAAAACGGTCAAGCTGCAGGTGACACAGCAGGTGATATCAGCCGACTTCTTCAGAAAGATTCATAGGGTGCTATGAAGGTAAAGAGGAGGGAATGAAGAAGAATGAGGTAGTAAAGACCAATTATTAGATGTTGATCTAGTGGCTTATTTTCTCAGTTACTTAAAGCTCTACTTGTATGGCCTATTTGCCAAGAATAACTTCAAATAGAACAAAACGACCCCAAAATGTAACTGAAAAAAAAAATGGGTCATTGCCCTTAATGCCCTACTGACTGCCACATAGCTTCTGTAAAATCTTGCTTGCTTGACTGCCCCAGCTTGTCATTTTAGAGTATGAAGTGGAAATGCAAACCGGACTTGGGACCAAAACCTTTCAGAAGTTATCTCAGCTTCAGTCCACCAGTGACACTCCTCTGTTCCACTCTCATTGTTGTTGGAGTGCTTGCTTATTCCAGAAAGATCACTGCAACACTGCTTGAAAACTCTGAAAGGTTTGTCACATTTAATTATGTCACTCTGCAAAATCCCACTAATCTTAATTCTCATAACTGTATAAGTTCTGTTCTTCTGGTAACTCTAGAAGACTGTGCATTGCTCTGCTTTGACAGATGGGCTCTTAGCAGCCTCCTCGGGAGCATATACGGGCCATTTCCATTCAACACTTGAGTGAGCCAGGCCACTTGGGCAGCCTCACTGAAGCCCACAACTGTGTCAAGATGACTGACAATATCTTCCTGTTTGAGAGGATCCAGATGCTGTCTGGCTTCCTTAGTGTGGAGTCTCTGTCTTTTGCTCAGAACTTTTTGGTGAAAGATGATGATGTCATCATAGTGAGCTACCCTAGATCAGGTAAGAAAAATGTGTGTGTGTGTGTGTGTGTGTGTGTGTGTGTGTGTAACTTGGGGGGAGTTAACCTGTGTTCTAGTTACTGTTCTATTTGGGGGCTTGCTTACAGTTTCAGAGGGTTAGTACATAATCATCATGGTAGGGGCATGGTGGCAGACCAGCAGACATGGCACTGTAGCAGTAGCTGAGAGCTCACATCTGATCCACAAATTTCAGGCAAAAAGAGAGAGAGAGAGAGAGAGAGAGAGAGAGAGAGAGAGAGAGA
>CABHPH010156304.1:2442-13112 GCA_902168325.1 Peromyscus nudipes
CTCCCGAGTGCTGGGATTAAAGGCGTGTGCCACCAATGCCTGGCTGGGTCCCATGTATTTCTAAACAAGCCCATTATCTTATACAGATAGATGCATGCCCTTAATTTAACCAGGTTTTTTGGTTGTCAAAATAACCCAAGCAGAAGTTTACTAATTTTCGGTTCACTTTTAAAAAAATCCAAGAAATACTTTTCCCAGAAAGGAGATCCCAATGGTGCACAGGGGGTGGTGGTGCACACCTTTTAATCTCAGCATTGAGAGGTAGAGGTAAGTGAATGTCTATAAGTTCAAGGACAGCCTGGCTTATATAGCAATTTCTGAGCCAACCGGGCTACATATTGATATCCTGTCTGTCTTATTTAGGGTTCTTATTACTGTGAAGAAAAACCATGACCACAGCAACTCTTATAAAGGAAAACACTTAATTGGAGCCGCCTTACAGTTCAGATGTTTAGTCCTTTATCATCATGGCAGAACATGGTGCTGGAGAAGGAGCAAGATCCTACATCTTCATCCACAGAAAACAGGAAGTGAGCTGAGACACTGGGTATAGCTTGAGCATATTTGAGACCTCAAAGTCCACCCCCACAGTGATACACTTCCTCCAACAAAGCCATACCTACTCCAACAAAGCCATACCTACTCCAACAAAGCCATACCTCCTGATAGTGCCACTCCCCATGAGCTTACGTGGGACAATTACATTCAAACTACACATTGTCTCAAGAAGATTAAATTTAAAATAACAATAACAAAAAGAGGCACATGATAAAGATAAATGGGATATTCCTCATCCCCCTCTCTTCCAACTGTACTTGGCTCACATACTCAGATTGGAAATATCTACAGCAGGTTTTCAGAGAACTAGGAGGGCTCCATGGAGGACTGGAGAAGCTGACCTGAAACCAGGGCCCAAGCAGGTACCCAACACTCAGTGTGTACATGGGTGAGTAGATTCCTTCTGAACCTTGAACACTTCTCAGTAAACGGAACACAAGTGTCTGTTCTTAGGGAGGTTATGGAGAAGACAGCCTCTCTGAGTACTGAGTATGTGTGAGGAACATAGATGAGACCCCTGTCAGTTAATCTCCCTTGGTCTCATTTTCTATTGGTCCAGGAAGCTATATGCTCACCTTTCCTGGAGTCATAGGCCAGGCTCTGGATCCTCATATTGATAAGTAGGAGGAAGTGGTTTCTAATGAAGAGCACTGGATAAAATATGATGGAAGGGAAGTTCATTTCCTCTATAACATGGCCCTCAGCCACTAACAGCAGAAAGCTGGTGATGTCTGAGCTTTAGTCCCTAATACTTCACACACCTCACTGGTTAGCGTCAGCTTCACCCTCCCTTGCCTTCTGCTGGACTTTGCTGTTCCATTTCTCTGGCCAGAAGGAACTGAGGTAGAGCCTCCAGTACAGTGTACAGAATATCCAGTCACAAGACAAACAAGCAAAGTATACTTCTAAATGTCTTCTTAAAAAACACTAAACTTTGAATCACACATTTAAAAGTACAGATACTTAAAACATGGTCATGCATCTTTCTTTTCAGAAATCCCCCTGGTTGTGTAGAAACACATTTCTTTAAAAACTGCACTTGAAACACGATCTCACAGCACTTGCAGTTGCTTGCACTGGGCTGGCACACAGTTGGGCCTGTCAACAGCTACTCTTGCCTTCGGGAAGGGACTCACGGACTGAACTATTAGCAACAGATGGATTCTGGAGGAGGGACAGTATTTGTCTTCAGTTGTGTGTGAAACCCATAATGGTGAGCACACCAGGTTCCAATGGACAACTCCAAACCCATAGCCACACTGCTGGTCCTGGTTAAAGTCAGTGGGTCACAAAACTAAACAAAAAGGTCTGAGTGTGGAAATGGACTTGTGGGAGGAGAGATGGAGATTTGGGAGGAGAGGATGGGAAGAGGATGAGGATGGGAAGAGGATGAGGATGGAAGGAATGAGAGCAGACAGAATGCATTATACACATGTATAAAATTTTCAAAGAATGAATTAAATGCATAAAAAAGAAATTGGACAATCATAAAAAATTATGGCTCCACACTATGCATTCTTTCAAGAAAATTTCTGGATGTTCTCTAGGCACAGTTTGTACTTTGGGGCATTATGTAAGAGTCTGGAGAATTGTGTAACCATCTGTAGCTGCGTCCAGGCCTTGAGAATGCTGCTTCCAATAAGCCCTCGTGTTTCTATTCAAGCCACAAGTGTCACTGGAGCCATTGAATTTCATTGTCTGGGTCTTTGGTCTGTCTCGTTTTCCACATTGCTAAGACAGAACAACATATATCAGATGTTGACTGAACTTAATCAACATGTTCCTGTCCTTACAAAGTCCACACAACATGTCCATATGCACATGCATAATACACAAAAACTAAAGTACATTTTAAAAAGTCCAGCCGAGTTAGTTTTGTAGGGGCTTGAGAGACAGTTAGGCAGTTTGATCAATGGCTGCCCTTCCAGAGGACCCAAGCACCCCCATGTGGCCACAAAGATCTGGATCTCCAGTGCTGCAGGAATCAGTACCCTCTTCTGGCCTCCCTGCTCACCAGGTACACAAAAGGCACACAGACATACATACAGGACACTCAAACACACAGAATAAAAACATTCTAAAACTGATTTTGTAGATCTTCCTGCCTTTGGTTGTAGTGTATAACAGACCTAAGCCTGAAGCAAAAAGATCAGAATGCTCTGGCCCCCAGCATAGGTGGTGTGTGTTGTAGACAGAGAAAAGAAGCCACAGGCAGAAAGCAGAGGAATGGAGAGGACCTCCCATCACAAGATAAGTGTGTTTGGCTTGAGGATGGGTGGCTGGAGACTGTGTTCAAAGGTACGATGCAATCTCATTATATATCAAGTTAGACTTCTGCTTCCTAAATATGGAGAAGTCTTTAAGCTAAACAAATCAAGTGAATGCACATGACACCTCGCCTGTGGAGAGGAGCGTCACTCCTGCACAGTCACTGTGAACGAAGAACATAGGTGAGACCCCTGCCTTCAGTCTCTCTTGGTCTCATTTTCTATCGATTCAGCAAACTATATGCTCACCCTTCCCCTAGTTGTTACCATGACTTTGGACTCCTATCCTTTCACAGTATCACACTCAAGACTTATTTATTCTTTTCTATTTCACTATAAAAGCTACTAATATTCAAATCCACAGTAGATAATAAAGCCTAGAGTATAGCTGGCATTTCCTTTGGGCCACCAACCAGCTCCTTAATAAAGACACGGAGAGTTATTATTATTAATTATGAAAGCTGGGCCTTAGCTTAGGCTTGCTCCACTAGTTCTTTTAACTTAATTTAACCTGTTTCTATTCATCTACAGTTTGCCTCGGAGCTTTTTACCTTTCTTCCATTTTGTATGTCCTGCTTCCTCCGTGTCTGTCTGTCTGGCCGCTGATACCTCCCTGGCATGTACCTTTTTTCTTTCTTCTCCCTTGAGCCTAAATTCCTTCTCCTACTTCTTCTCCCTGCCTAGAAGTTCCACCTATACCTCCTCCCTTGCTGTTGGCCATTTAGCTTTTTGTTAGACCCATCAGGTGCCTTAGGCAGGCAAGGTAAAACAGCAACACATCTTTACATAATTAAGCAAATACAACACATCTTTACATAGTTAAAGAAACATTCCACAACACTAGACTTTTTTTTTTTTAAGCCAGCTGTCTCTGTCCACTCTCACAAGACTCCCAAAAGTTGCTTGCGTCCTTCTCCCATTTCTCAGGTAATAGTATATCCTTCTGAGGTCTTTAATGTAGTTAAAGACTAGATAGTTACAATTTTCCTTAGTTATGATAAAAGATAAGTTAGATATTAAACCTTAAACTAACAAATATAAGGTAGATAAAATATTTCCTTTAATTTTTGCCAAATACAAATACACTAAATATTATAACTATAATTCTTGCTTGATAACTGTTTTGTTATATATAATTTTACTATGTTAAAGTTAAAACCTTCCTTTTTGAAAAAAAATAAAAGGGGAAGTGCTGTGGATATCTGTATGCTGTGAATGTGTTGTTCTGATTGGTAATAAATAAAGTGCTGATTGGCCAGTAGCCAGGCAGGAAGTATAAGCGGGACAAAAAAGGAGAATTCTGGCAACAGGAGGGCTGAGTTAGGAGATGCTTCCAGCTGCCGCCATGAGAAGAAAGATGTGAAGGCAGAACTGGGAAAAGGTACCAAGCCACATGGCTAAACATAAATAAGAATTATGGGTTGATTTAAGTGTAAGAGCTAGTCAGTAATAAGCTTGAGCAAATGGCCATACAGTTTGTAAATAATATAAGCCTCTGTGTATTTACTTGGGTCTGAGGGGCTGGGGTACTGGCGGGTGAGAAAGATTTGTCCTGATCACCGGCATGCTGGGACACAGGAAAACTCTAGCAACAGGTCTCAATGTGCATCCCTGGCTGGCCTGAAACTCACTGTGGACCAGGGTGGTGTCTAGACTTTTGGTGTGAATACTAGTTTGAATTGCTAGTGCAGCCCCCTTATTAGCCCAGTCATTACCTTCCCTGATTCTTCTGGGGTAAAACAAAGGCAAATTCATGAATTTGACCAGCATGTGACTGATGCTTAGCCAGTGTTATTCCCATCCTATTCATCTGCCCTGCTGTTAAGTGTAAGTGAATGCAAGAACACCCCCTTTCCTAAATCCCAAAGCAAAAGACACCCATACACAAATTTCCTGTAGGAGCAACAAATTAGAAACTAGGTAAAGAATTTGCAACTTTGAACTACCTTTAGCCCAGTCTGAGGTCTGCTTTGACTCAGATGTGGCTTAACAGCCAAGGAGAGAAGAGTGACTGCTTCCTCCTCATACTTGCCATTGGTGAGAGCCTCTCACTGCAGGGTCTCCTCAAAGGTTCCCAGGGTCTTGGCCTCTGTGTGTCCCAAATCTGCCCTTATTTTACTCCTGCACCCTGCATGTGAATTTTCACGTCCAGAACTGAGCATGTGTAAGGGTAGACTTGACTTTTCTCTCTCTTTACACAGTTTCATCAACTATAAGACAGAGGTAACAACAACTTTGGTCCTGCACATGGGAACATTTCAACCAATGATGAGCCTCATAATTGGCAGTGGTACTGTATGATTAGAATGTAGTTGAACATTTTCTAACAGCTAATACAAAGTAGCCATTGTAATCAAAATACAGCATATTGGGCCAGATTTATGGTAATTTTAGTATAAATAGACCCAGCAAGCTTTCTATAAAAATATACAGTATGCAATTATGTCCAATTCCTAACTCCTTTATTTGAAAAGATTTGTTTTTTGGATCTCATATAGATGCAGTCCACGCTCTTTGATGCTCCTGAACTGGAGTTGTAGGTGGTTACAAGCTGCTACCCCATGTGGGTGCTGAGAACCAAACTCGGGTCCTCTGTAGGAGCAGAATGTGCTCCTAACTGCTATACTGTCTCCTCAGCCCCAATTCCTGAGATTTAATAAAGACAGTAAGCATCTGGGTTTAGTTTGTGTATTTGCTACAATAGACTGCTCATTGTTATTTAAAGTGTAATTCTGCTTGTATAAAAACGGGTTTATTGTGGTGGGTTTGCCAGCCGGGGCTTCACACATCTTCAGTAAACTCCATCTTCATCATACATATGAAGAGGCCGTGCAGAATATCAAACCTCCTCCATCTAGGTTTAGAAGCATACTCTGTGATGTTCATATGATGGAGAAAAGGCATATTTCTCAGCAACTGTCCTGATCTTTAGTGATGCATGCCTACAGTTCACTGGACTTTTACATAGACTATGAGAAACACCAGAAGTCATCGGCTCGCATTGGGGTGGGATCACTAAGAGTTAAAGTAAGTATTGCTTCTTCAGTTCTTTCCCGTCACACTAACCCCATATATTCATTATTTCCATAATCTCTCACCTGAGAACCAGCTGAAGACAATCATATCTCATCCCACGGATTCATGAGACTGTTTGATAAAATCTCAGAGTGACTCCCAATAGGTTCACCCCAGGATGGCATTTCAGAAATTCCTCTGAACCTTCCAGAAAGAAGACACACAATGCTTCAGGAGAGATGATACCCCTTAACCATCCCTCGTGACATGCATTTGTGCTCTCATGGTTTGGTTCACTGATACGTGTATTTATGTGTGTGCAAGCAAATCGAGAGACTGTTGCTCTGACAGGCAGAATGAAGTGTGTCTGCTCACTCATGACTGTACCTATGCTAGAGATAGCTCTGATTGGGACAGTTTAACTTAGTCCTAAATGTGACCCTACCTAACACTTATATCAATGGGAAGGCAATTTTACTGCAAGATATTTCTAGAGTTATGCCTTAAATAAAAAATTTCAGTTTTGAAGATATACATAAATATATTTAATCTGATGATTGCATCTCTGCACATCAAAGAATATATACATTAAAACATTAGGAGACTTATCACAATTTGAGATTCTTATTTAAATGTGATTTAAACAAAGCATAAAATAATCTATACATATTATTCTAGAATTACAACTGTAATTAATGAATAAATATTTAATGGCACTACTCAATTATTACTATTTTGGAACTGTGGACTCAGTTCAGTGGTAGAGCACTTGGTTAGCAGGTATAATTCACTGGGTCCATTCCAAGGCCTGTTAAAGAAGGAAAAAGAAAGAACCATTCTACCTCCTGAGGTGTGAGAATCAACCGTGGTTGTTCATAAAATTACCACAATGTGTTAGAGAGGCACATTGATGCAGTTAAAAATAATATGTGGTGCATATTATTGGCCATAGGAAAAAATGATGCACTGATACATGTTGCAATAGTGGGAGAATCTTGAGAAGATGATGCTAAGTGGCAGAAGTCAGAGCAGTCATGCATTGTATTCTGTTTACATGAAATGTCAGAGTAGAGAACCCCTGGAGACTGTTGGGAAGAGAAAGTAACAACTGAACTGGAAAATGTCAGGGAAACTGTTCTGGACCTGGATAAAAGGGATGGTATATCCACATCGCAAATGTGCTAAATACCCAGTCATTATCATTTAAAAATGTGTACTGTTTGGTGAATTTTACCTTTAAAAAAAAAAACAAAACAGCAACTCCCAGAAAGAAAATGTTAAAGTACAAAGGCCTAAAATATGCTTTAGGAAAGTGTTTTAGATAAATGAAAATGGAGGCTAACGTATATGTGATATATACATATTTATGCAGAAGAACTCCCTTTAGTTGTTACAGTGGACTATGGATGGGAACACAGATGACTTTCCTGATCTCACACCTTCCTCCAGGTTGGACTTTGTCTTGCTCTCTGTATCCATCCCCTCTCCATCTCTCAGCCCAGGCTGTTACTGGGGGCTACACTGTTGTTGTCTGCATAGAACTCCTCCATACACATGCCTTCACCCTCCCCGCCCCAGTTTTTTCTTTCTGTGTGAGAACTGGACATGATGGCTGCAGTTAGATCTTGACATTTCTATCATCACTTTCATCCACAGGTTCTGTTTTCACTGTATCTACTTAGAGATCACTGTGAATTAGAACATGAAACATTGTCATTCCCTGTACTGTATAAACCCATAAATGTGTGAGCCTAATGTATAACACCTAAGCAAGAATTACTGGAAATGAATGTCTTAAAAGTGTCTTTGTGGGTGCTGGAGAGATGCTTCAGTGTCAAAGTACTGGCTGCTCTTCCATGGACCTGAGTTGGATTCCCAGCACCCACATTACAGTTCACAACCATCCAAACTCCAGTCCAGGGAGATCTGACATCTTCTCACCAATGTGGGTACCAAGGATGCAGGTGGTGCACAGAAATACCTGCACACAAAATGTCCATCCCCGTGAAATGAACTGAAGAAAGATGTCTGTGGAAAACGCCACTGAGCTGTTTCCTCCACCAGCTCACCATGTTCACATCTGTTTCTGCTCCTATGGAGGCACCGGCCACTAGATTAAAGGTTTTATGTGGATTATTCAAGATGGCTTCATCTCGAGTTCCACAGATTAAGTACATCTGTAAAGAACGTTTTTTTCAATTTCAATTCATATTTATAAGATCCTGGAATTTAGACATGAGCCTATCTTTTGAGAGAGCTATATTATAAACTTAACTTACTCTATAGTGTAATGGACAAAACGTGGCAATTGCTGAATGAGAATGATGGATAATTTGTGGTTGGGTATATTATTTCACTTTCTGTTAGAAATTATTGTAAACATTCTAAATTAATTGAATGAGTTGGTACTATGGTTATATCTTGTGCCCATTTATAGGGACTTGACACACACACAAAAGCCCATGAGAGAAGCACATTAAACACATAATGTGAAAATAACCTGAGACACCATTACTGAGAAAATGCATTAGTAGCTGAAGGTAGAAAAGTTGAACACAAACCACATCCAAAGGCCTATTGGTGAGAAGGTGAAATCCAGGACATCCATGTCAATGTGAATTTCAAAGAAAACATCTCTTTTTAGCATAAGCACATTCCCACATTACTTGGGACATACTCATATTAATAATCACTATTATCTGAAACTCAGCTGTTTGCTCTGTACCTTACCTGGTGGGCCACTCAACAGAAATATTCCCTAGTGCCAATAGCTGGCTCTTTACAGCATCTCCCAGCTTAGCTAAACAGAGATTTCCTGCTTGTTTTAGCCCTTGCCTGCCGCTCATGGAAACCTCACAGGGAGTTTCTTGTGAAAATCCATCCTCACTGACACACAGAGTTAAATCTGTCTGAATTCTGTTCTTCAAGTTTTCCACCGGCAGCACTGAAGAGGAAACACATTAAACAAACTGTTTAGCAACCCAGGCATGACTTTGCATTTTCCTTCTAATCTCTCATAGAACCTTCTAGACTTTGGGCAATGTGGGAGCAGCTTTTCTCTTATTGGATTGTCTGCCCTTGACTGGGAAGGGCTTATTCAAATTAACAAATAGCTTGTGAAACAGAAACTCTTATGTGTTGTGGAGCTCTTTAGAGGGAACAGCTTTTTAAGACGGTAAGTACTAAATCAAATCAATTTTCCTAACACACACACACACACACACACACACACCTAGAAAATACTTCAGCACAAGAAAACATCTGTTTTATTCTCACATTATTCAGACTTGGCATGCTTCAGGACAGTCTAAGAATTGTTGATTCCATTTCTGATGGATACATTGTTATAGAGAAGTAAAATGAAGGATTTAGAAAATTGAGGCATGAATTTAATGGTAAGAGGCAAATTAACTTCCTAAGGAGGAAAGAGAGGTGACAACAGCCCAGAAAACCTGGCATTGTGTCCAGGGAAGAGAAGCACGTTACTTATTGTAAGTATTACAGCTCTGAGGGGAAAAGCTTCCACTAGGAAAGTGTTGGAATTCTGAAGGGAAAAACTTCTAAATGGAGAAGTTGCAGTTTTGATGGGGAAAGGTGTCCCCCATTGCAGCTCTGAGTGGGGAAGGTTCTGCCATGGAAGTTTTACATACAGCTCAGATGGGAAAGGCATCCTGGCAGTCAGGAGCCAATGAATACCACTAAGTCACACAACACAACAAACCTCACACAAGAGATTTATTGACACAAGAGGGTGAGAAGCAGCAGAAAAGGGAGCAGGACACAGGCTTATATAGGGTTTTATGGAGGAAGAGTTTCCAGGGTGGAGATTTCCAAGGTGGGGATTAGTGAGATTTCAAGTCCTGAGCTTGGAGCAAACCCCGGGATTGGTGGGTTTTTGTGCTCAGGGATTGGTGGGTTTTCATGCTCAGGGATGGGTGGGTTTTCATGCTCAGGGATTGGTGGGTTTTCATGCTCAGGGATGGGTGGGTTTTCATGCTCAGGGATGGGTGGGTTTTTGTGCTCAGGCACTGGTGGGTTTTTGTGCTCAGGGATGGGTGGGTTTTTGTGCTCAGGGATGGGTGGGTTTTTGTGCTCAGAGATGGGTGGGTTTTTGTGCTCAGGCACTGGTGGGTTTTTGTGCTCAGGGATGGGTGGGTTTTTATGCTCAGGAATTGGTGGGTTTTTATGTTCAGGGATGGGTGGGTTTGGGTAAGTTTTTTCACCAATAAATGGACTTGGATCTTTTACCCTACACTTACGGTAGAGTTGCTTTCTTTATAGAAGAAACCAAAGTGTGATTGTGAATTGTGATGTGGAGGCAAGACATAAGGACAAGGAGAATTAAAGAGATGAGGAAGAAAAATGAACTCCTCACCTCTGCTGGCTGAGATTTTGATTACGATCATGAATTATGTTTGGAGTCCAAACATATGTATTGATTATTTGCCCCTTTTCACTTGTATTCCATCTTATCAGCCTACAGACCAATGCAATACGCCTCATAAACTACATACAATCTATTTATTAAGGGAAACTCTTTGGATAAGAGTAAACATGTTGCCTAACCTTTTATTTGTTTAGACAGTTATAACTACAAATTTAACACAACTATGTGTGGATAGCTATTGTTAAGACAGCTCTCTCTCTCTCTCTCTCTCTCTCTCTCTGCCCATATACATGTTTGGGTCTACACAACTATTCTTTTTTTTCCAGAAATATTGAGAAACACTGAGTTCATCCAGATACTTGCAATCAAGTATATAATTATACTTTGACCATATTTATCCCTGCTGCCCTCTCTTGCTCCCTCTTCTGCTAGTCTCCTTCCTT
>CABHPH010156304.1:13122-24558 GCA_902168325.1 Peromyscus nudipes
TCTCCCTTTCCTTCCCTCTCTCTAATTAAAGCTATACTAAAACCCTTTTTAGGCAGTGATTTTTCAGTCTATTTTATTTTCATTCTTTCATTATATGTACAAGGGTATCTTGGCCATATCCAATCCCCACTCCCTCCCTCCCTCCTTCCAACTCCATCTGCTTCCCCTCTCGAACACATCACCCCTCCCAACTTCCTGCCATGCTCTTGCTTTGCTACCCGCTGAGTCCAGTTAGTTTTGCCCAAATACACAAGGATGTGGAATCATCCACTGGGTCATGATCAACCTACCAAAGGTGATCCCCCAAAGAGAAGTGACTCTCCTGCCTCAGCAGCTGTCAGCCCCCAATAGCTCTTCAAGCAGGAGTGGAGCACGGGGAAGCCCTTCTCTCTCACACTGGAGTTTCTAACAGGACTGATTATGTGCAGGTAACTATGGAGGCAATGAGTTCAAGTAGGCAACAGCCATGTCATGCAGGAGGACTGCGCTTCACAGCACCCCTCCCCATTTTCCAGCTTGTACGTTCTTTCTACCTGCTCTTCTATTGTACCTGCACACATAGAAGGTCCCTGAGCCTTGAGTGGAAGACAGGCCTTTTCTTCATGAACTCCAACACTGCTTTCTGCTGACATACCCTGAAATTCTTCCCTGGAGCATGAGTCCGAGTATCCCAGCTTCCAGTGAGCAGAGTCTCTGAGTAAAACTCCAGCTGCTACAGCTAGCAGCCTTGAGCCACATCTTCCACTGCTAGCAACAATGTCCTAAAACTATGTAGGCTAGGAAAATCCAAACTGAGATTTACTGCTATAGAAGCAAGCCATTTTCCATGTCAGGAGTAGTAGAATGTCATCTAGTCTCTGCAGTAATTAAGCAAATCACCAGTGACATCCTCTCTGTAGGGTTCAGGCATCTCCTGGCACAGCAGAGGAATGGCAGGACAGATAGAGTTCCCCAAACTCAGCACCACTATCAGTTGTGTGACCTTTCCTGGGGAGACCTGATTAAGTATCTACTCACCCCAGATAGGGCACCATTGACAAATGAAGGCAACTATTTCAACCACATCTAACTTTGGGAACTAAGGACTTTACTGAGGTTAATAACAGGAGCACATCGATTCAAAGGCTTAGGTAATGACTCAAATCTTCCTCCTAGAGCTTCCTGCCTGGGTTGTAGGAAGGTCCAGTGGACAATCCTTCCCCAGCAATTGTTTACTACTTTTATCAGCCTGGGGAGGGGCCTTGTGAATCTTGTAGCTTTTATGATCTTCCTGAGCCTCTTAGGTTTCCTTAGCTTCCTTAGACTCATAAGCTTAGTTCCTCTATAAGACTATCTTTTAATTCAGAGGAAATAGTTGCACAACACTGCCCATTCTGACTGACTTACTTTTCCTATGATGGGCTTCCCTCTCCATTTTAGTATTTTGAGAGGGATTCATGACCTCTACAACCTAAGAGTGTACAGTATTTCATATGTATATATATCCCTTGCCCTCAGGCTGTGACGGTCCAATGAGTCCCCAGCCTCAGCACTGGGGAAGCAGCCTAAGCTCTGGCTGAGGATCAGTGAAGGAGCTGACTTTTCAAGGGCTAACACTTGAGAAGTATGAATGGGAAGGACAAACACTGGAGCATTTGGCAATTAGCTGGAATGCACAGTTCTTAGAATGTCAACAATGCCATGGAACAAATGTTACCACTGGGGGAAAGGGGCTGAAAGTCCAGGTGTCAAAGTAACCAGGTCTAACAATTCACAGGAAATAAATCTGTGGAAAAGGATATTGAATAGATGTTATAGAGGAGCAGGCTGGCAAGATGCTGCACAGTAATGTTTGTGTGAGATGTGGTCATGATTTGAAGGGAGGAAGGCAGACATCTCAGACTTCCAAAAATCTATTCCTTCTGGCAAGTAGCACCCCAACCCCAGCACAAAAAGGATAACATCCCCATTGTCTTAAATGACTTGCCTTTTCCTGTGGTTCTCACTTGCTTATCCATCTGAATCAGGATCATAGGTGGAGGTTCCTAGAGACAGATGTTGTGAAGTTACTATTGAGCACATGCTGTTCTGCCAGCTTTGCAGGAGGCACATGAATTCCTGTAAAACCGTACAGGGAAAGGACCAAATCAGACAGTGATCATCCCCTGATGCATTGCAACTGCTCCAGATGGGATGGCTGATGTTCCAACACATGCTCGTCTCCTAGGAACTAGGGCAATGGTGAATGTGCTTGTACTATGTTTCTATTATGAATGTTATATGTATTGATTCATTGTGTTGCTCTTTGGCCCCTGAAGGTAGGCAGGTGTAACTGTCTGTACAGTCTGAAGAGAAACTGAGACTCAGATTCAGTAATCTATTGAGTCCATGTGTCTCTAAACGGGAGGAGTTATGTGTAAGACTTCCTTCTACCTCTTAAGTATATAGCATTCTTAGCCAGATGTTATGAATCATCAGAGATGTAACTCCCTTTATTTGCTACTGGAATCACTATAGAATTGTTCTTTTTTTTTTTTTTTAAAGGAATTCCTTTTTTAACATATTTTCTTCTTCCTATTATTTTTGCTTGCTTGTATTTTGTTTTGTTGTTGTTATTTTGAGACAAAACAAATATATATGTGTATATGTATATATGTATATGTATATCTATATCTATATATATTTCCACCTAGCCTCAAACTCTTTATCCTCCTGCCTCAGCATCCCACATACTGGGATTACAGTCATGTACCACCACACACAGAAGCCAGTTTTCTTACTGGAACAAATAAAGCTATGTTGTCCTCATCACACTGAGTTCCATCAGTCTTCAGAGTAAAGTACTGAAAACCTTGATGAAATTTTCTTTCCCTGGAGTTCCTGAAAAGCTGCTCATACAAGGGCATTCATGAACTAGAGGCTCCCTCATTCCCTCTTCAACCTTGACTAGGCTGAAGGACACTGGGAAATGGGCAGTAGTTCTTCAGGAGAGCAGCATGGAGCTCAGGGAGGGCTCCAGGATGGAGTGGAGAAGCCCTGACCTGTACCAGGAGACAATCAGTAATCAAATGCTATGAGAGTGGGCGTGTAGTGTTTCTCACTGAACTTGATGACACTCTCTGTAAGTCAAGCACCATGAGCTGTTCCCACGGTGGTTGTAGAAGGGGCAGTTACTCCTGGGACCTGACTGTGACTGAGGAACATGTTGAGACCCCATCAAGTCATTCAGTCCTCTCTCATTGTCATTCTGTGGACTCCGTGAGGCTGTGTGATAGATACCCATTGTCCTGGCCGTGAATCGACCTTTGGAAGGCTCTTGTTTGGAAAATGCAGAACATCAGAGTGAGGAGCATTGTGATGAAATACTGTGGAAATCGATCCTCTGTCAATGATAAAAGGATTAGTGAGCGGATTTGAATCACTTGGCTCTGTGTCCCCAACAATCAAATACCTGAAGCCAAGTGAACTTTACTCTCCCTTTCATTCTGCTGAATTATCCCCCTAATAAGAACATGCAATACTCACATTCTAAATACTCAGGACTGAGTGGTCACATTTCTGACAGATTTTTTTATTATGTAAAGGTTGGAGCTTAGGAGTGCTACATCTTAAGTGATGCAATTTAAAGTAGTTTGCTATTTTAAATCCAAGTGCACATAATTTAAAAAATACATCTAGGGCTGGAGAGATGGCTCAGCAGTTAAGACCCACTGGCTGCTCTTCCAGAGGCCCTGAGTTCAATTCCCAGCAACCACATGGTGGCCCACAACCATCTGTAATGAGATCTGACATGGGGTATATATAATAAATAAATAAATCTTAAAAAAAATACACCTGTTAGTAAAGACAAGGAAATTTTTTCAAGCTTCACAACATCAAAACTTTCCAAAAAGAAATGTAATGTTTTATAACAGTCTTTGGGTCTGTGGGGGAGGGAGTTTCCCCAAGTCCAGCGCTGGAACCTCTGGTCTCAGTGACTCCTGGGTATTTAGTTTACTCTCATGACCTCACTGGCTCCATCTAGCCCAGGACCCACTGCTGTTTTATTCTCTGGTTCTTTGCTGTGTTCTACCTCCAAGCAGCCTGAGATGGGGAACATCAAATTTCCTTAATGGACTCACCAGGATCTCTTATTCATTCACAATGACCGAGTGAGCATACACACATGCATATGTCCACACATACAAGGTACACACACTGAACTGAAAACACATCCATGTCCTTAACCCTTTCTGCACTGTGACACTTCCTGTCCTTTTCTATTTCATTAAAAAAAAAAAAAGTGGATTCCATAACCCACCTAGAGATTCCCACCATATTTTGAAACTAATACCACAACTAATACAACCTAGACCTTGGTTTTGAACAGAAGAGTGAATCCTGGAACGATGCTTCATCTTGGGCAGGCTCCTCTAGAAACCTCTGTCTCTACAGCCGTACACTGGAAAGAAATTTTATAAGTCTCATTAGGTGATTTTTTTTATTAGGTTAAAATGAAGATGAACTGATGAGGGTACCCAGTGTGGCAGATGTGGAAAACCCTTAGCTTGGCATCAGGTCCAAAGGAAACTCCATTTTTCCAAACCACAGAGGATAGGTGTCCCTTTCCATGTGATGGGTGGTGCCCAGCACGGTCAGAGAAGCCGCCTGGCCCAACTTCAACTTTCATAGAACCAGAGTATGCTCCAAGAGTGAGCTGAGCAAGGAGGCAGGAGTCATAGGCTCCAGGAACCAATGGAGACAGAGCTTGCAACTCTGAGACCACATTTACCGGGAGGGAGCAGGTGCGGGGAAGAAGCAGCTAGAGTTTGAATACGGTGGTTTAGCAAAAACCAGAAGAAACAAATGATCCACCGCTTAGGAGAGTTCTGATCAGCAGCCTGAATGGCTTAGGAGAGGCCCAGCCCCTTGGAAAGGGGTATATTTTTGCAGTTCCTGGTTTTTTCATCACCAGATAAACTGACGATATGACTGCTCCGTGGCATGGTTAACGGGGCGGTCTTTGTTTTAGATATGAGAGAGAGAACAGCAAGAGACTGGAAAGAGTTCAGAGCAGAGAGAAGGTAGTAGCTTTCATATGGCCACCAGACTAGACCTGGCCAGGAGAGAAGCAGGAGCAGAGCTGAGGGGGGCGGAGTGGGGGGGGGGGGGGGAGGGGGGGAGGGAGGTGGAGCTCAGCAGAGCTGGGCTGGGGGAAGGGAGACAAAGTGCAGGCAAAAGAGGGAGCATTAGCCAAAAGAGCAGAGTTATAAGGAGCATGAGTAGCTTGGGGTCGGGAAGCCCAGGAGCTGGGGAAGTTTAGGGTAGGGGAGGAGGTGAGAAGGGCTAGGATGCTAGCCTGGACTTTGAAATGTGCAACAGGTACTTGTGATACCTAGGGAGCCTGGAGACCAGCATGTGCTTTGGTATGCCATTAGGCGCCACAGAGAGTGTTCTGCCAGGGAAGTGGCTCCTTTTGGTACAGGGGAACCTGCTTCAGGTTTCACAGGAATGCTGGCTTTGGCCAACCACCAGAATTTGGGGAAATGGAGTTTCCTTTGGTCCTGACACTTGGGTGTATGTTCTGTCAAATGAACTCAGCAAAACCTCTTTTCCTTGACTTCACATAGAAATGCAGATGCAAAGATAGAAAATCGCATTCCAAAGAGTCAAGGAAATGGCATTCTATGTCGTGGGCAGAACATGACTGTTTTAGAGGGCAACTGAGTTATTCTCAGCACACTCCCTCCGTTTGGCACACCAGACCTTTTGAAGCCTGAGCTCTGCTTTTGATCAAACCCAGTCTAACAGCCCAAGGGCTGAACAGTGCCTGCTGCCCTGGTCATGATGCTGGCCTTGTCCTCTGGGTTTGAGACACTCAGTCATGAGCCTTCACACACGAGGGTACAGATCCTTCTTGCTTTTATTCCTCATGTGATTATTCATGTCTGTCACTGGTTTGGTGTGGTTGTGAACAATGCCTCAAAGTTACCTGATAGCCAGTTTCCTTAACTGAAAAATGGAGAAATAACCAGTTTATGTGGTCATGTGACTATTACAGGCAATGTGTTAGAAGAGATCAGGGCTGGGATACAGAGCTTGTCAAGCATATGCAAAGCTTTGGGTTAAACCTTCACCAAGAGGGGGAGGAGGAGGCAGATGAGAGGAGGGGAAGGGAAGAGAGAAAAAGAGAGTGGGGTGTAGTGGGTAGGACCATTAGAGGTCTACAATAAACTGTAGTTTGCTGGTACTCTGTTTTCCCATTATGTCCCACACATTTTTATCCTCCATTCTGACCCATGAACCAGTTTGTTTGGTTTTTTTTTTTTAAGTCACATTTTAACCAATGGAGACACTAAACTGGTCTGTGCAATCAGAGGGTGGTTCCTTTGGACTAAGGAACACATTCCTGGAACGTCTCCAACTCTGCCGTAAGGAAGGCAGACACTTTTTCAGTGTAGGGCTGCTGTCCAAACACCCTCACAGGATGGATTTTTAATAGCCAGTGTGTTTCATTCCTGTTTAGAAAAACCAAGCAATTGCTGCCATGGCCGGGAAGCCAATCCTTCACTACTTTGACGGCCGGGGCAGAATGGAGCCTGTCAGGTGGCTCTTGGCTGCAGCTGGAGTGGAGGTATGTTTTGATTTGAGTCATTTTAAGTTGAACCTGAAATTGATTTTACCAAACATTTTTCTCACAGGAGCTGTCAAAGTGTCTTACTGAATGACCTACAATAAAAACTGCCAACTATTAATTTACTATCTTATTAAATTATTAATGGTTTTCATCAGCGATCATTAACATTAAAATAAGGGCTGGAGAAATGGCTCAGCAGTTAATGAGCACTTGACTTGGTGCACTTCCAGAGGACCTGAGTTCAAGTTACACATCACACGTATGCACAGACACACACAGAGAGAATAAAATAAATCTTCAAATACACTAAGACAAGTGTAAGTGATTTGTCAAAACTTGTATACTTTATTTCGATTTAAACCTTTAGTAAAAATGTAAATGGAAAACTTAGGCCATTTAGAGAAAAAATAGAAACGTAAACATTGCCTATGGGGTTGCAAAGTTACTTTAATGTTCTTGGTGTGCTCATGCATTGTAGTTGTTTTTAGCACAGACTCTGTGTTTTGTTTTTGATTATTTGTGTATGTGGATCTGTGTGGGCAGATGCGTATGTTATGCGGGTGGGGTGATATTTTATTTGTGAGCTCCAATAAAGCTTATCTAGGGATCAGAGGAAAAAGCCAGCCACTAAATTAAACCTAGAGGTCAGACAGTGGTAGGACACGCCTTTAATCTAGCATTCAGGATCCATCCAGATCTCTGTGAGTTCAAGGCCACACTGGGAACAGAGCCGGCATGGTGGCACATGCCTTTAATTCCAACACTAGTTAACCATAAAGGTCTGGAGGTCTGTACAGACAGATAGGAAGTGACAGAGCTGGGGGGAAAGAGGAAGTGAGATGGTAGAGCACAGAAAGGTACATAGGCGTGAATATATCGGAAGTAGCTTTCTTTGGAGGCTGAGGAGTTGGTGAGGTGAGAGGTGAGGTTGACTGTGGCTTGTTCTATTCCTCTGATCTCTCAGTTTTTACCCCAATATCTGACTCCATGTTTTTTTTTATTAATAAGACTGTTTAGCAATTCATCTTACATGTGGGCACATGTGTGGAGGCTAGAGGATTGCCTCAAGTATGCAAGTGTGATGATTTTCTCCAGGATCAGCCACCTTTTTTTTTTTTTTTTTTTTTTTTTGTAAACAGGCTCTTCACTGGCCAGGCACGCACCACATAGGCAAGGTTGATTGGCCAGGGAGCCTCAGGTTTGCACCTGTCTCTACTTCTTCAGCTCTGGGATTACAAGGATGCACCACCACATTCAGCTATTTTGCGTGGGATCTGGGAATCCAACTCAGGTTCACCATGCACACACAGCAAGCATTTTTCCAAATAAGCTACTTTTCCCAGCCCAGTTCCTACGCTCAAGAGAAACAATTTGAACTATTTAAGGATGAAACAGAGGCAGAGGAGATGAGGCCAAGGCAGTGGGGAAGGGAGATAAAGGAGAACTAAGTACAGTCACTCACACACATACACACTCATGCACATATATGTGTGTGTGTGTGAAAATGTAATTAAAGCAACCGCTTCATCTCTTAGCTTAAAAACAATTAAAAGATTAATAAGTAAATCAAAGACACAAATAACCATCTCCATCCCCCCCAAAGAGACTTTTAAAAAGTCATATACTCTTTTAGTTATATCATTTGGCAGTTCAGTTGTTAATCATTCTACAGTTGGAGGAAAATAAGGGGTATAATATAAAATGTACCTAGGCCAAATGGCATAGCATAACACTTCTAGGCCACAAATTTGTACAGAATGTTACTGGACTAAATGCTGTAGGAATTAGAACACTATGATAATTACTTACTATTGTAAACATAAAAAAAATAATCGTGTAAAGTGCTCACCCTGCAGAGTGCTTAGAAAGGAAATTGTGAGTTAAGGACTGAGGAGTGAGTGAAGGGAAGCCCAAGGCATCACTGTTTAAGACCGTGTGGGTCTGAAATGCCCTCCAAAGGTCTGAGAACTCCCATCCCCAACCTGTGGCTATGTTGGGCAGCCGTGGGACTTGTACGAGGTGGGGCCTGGTTGGAGGAAGTTAGGTCCTAGGGTGTCTGCTCTTAAGAGGCACACTTGGACTCCAGGCGCTTTCTCTCTCTTTGCTTACAGCAGCCATACGAACGGTTGGCTCCAGCAGGTGTTCTAGCCAGGTCCAACAGCAATGAAGGCCACTGAGGGAGGACCGAAACCTCTGAAAGCCTGAGCCGAGATAAACTTTCCTTCTCTTATGTTGTTTATCTCTGATATTTGCTACAGTAGCAGAGGCTGACTGACTTCCAATAACAGTTAGATTGTTCATAAATACTTTACATTCAGGAAACACTAGATTACGAAAAAAAATCCTCAATAATAAATTAACCTTAACTTAATGTAAACATGCAACTTCACAAATTTCATTTTTTTAAATGTTTTTTGCTTTTGTCATAACAATAAGAAAGAGCACACATTGTGTAGCCAAATAAAATATTTCTAAATTTTGTCTATTTTTAATGTTTTCCATTTTTTGTAAGTGTTGTTTAAACGTAAGACACAACACACACACACTGGCCTCAGCCTGACGGTGATCTGATCGCCAATGTCATCATCCTCTTCTTCCTCCATATCTTGTCACATTGGAAAGTCCTGGGACAGTGACCTGCATGAATTGTCATCTCCTATGAGGACGAAGCCTCCTTCTGGAGCAGCTGTTGAGGCGTCTGCCTGAGGCTCATATGAAGAGATGTCACTCTCTCATGAGTTTTATTGACATCCCTGAGAGCAGATAATGGAGCGTGATTTTCCTCTCCGCAAATGAACGATTGTTTCATGTTGAGGTCCATGTTTTCAACTTCAAAGGACTCTTCCTGTGAATCTTCCTAAATGTCCCACAGTAGTTCCGCTCCTCCAGTCTTCCTTTTAATCTATGCAGTCACCATGCAGTAATAAGTCTGAAATTCTGTTATAACCTATGGGACCACCTTTGCACTAACAGTGTGCTGTTGACTCAGACATTGTTATAGAGGGTGTGAGTGAAGATGAAATTTGAGATTTCCTTCAAGTGATCACAAAAGAAGAGGTGTAGATGAAAGCCGGTTGCTTGCGTTGACCGTTGTTGAAAGTAAGTGAGGGGTACAAAGAAGAACACCACAATTTTCTGTTGACTTTTATACATATCCAACATGGCAACAATAAAAAGATTGAAGCATACACGCTAAGGAAACAAAAGTAATTACAATGAAAATACATGCTCCAGAGGAGGGGTGGGCAGCAGACACAGTACAAACCTTCTGTTAACCACGAAACATGTTCATTCATGTTATCTCGAGCAGTCCGGTTGTTTGCTGGATCCTGGGGATACAGGGCCATAACAGACAGACACAGTGCTGGCCTTGGGGCATTGCATTGCCAACATAAAAGCCATACTTCTCATCTTAAAGGGGAATAGAGATAGTTTATTCTGGAGCTATTTAGAGTGACCATGGTCCCAGGGAACACAATTTAGGTTACTTCAAATTCCATGTTCCAGCATGAAAGCAGGTCCACAGGGTTTTTATAGTTTTACAGAACAACAACAACAAAAAAGTCACAAGTCAAGGCAAGTTTAAAATTCATCAGTGGGTACACCAGAGAGGCAGGGACAAGGAGATGAGGAGAGCTATTGGATAGGCCTAAGAGAGTCTCTGATGACATTCTTAGCTCTCAGGGTGGAGGAAGCTAGTGTCCTGCTGAGTTAATGGTTTCTAAGAGGTTTCTACTTATTATCACAAGATGTTAGTTCTAAGTTAACAATCTCTAAAAGGTTTTTACTTATTATCATGAGATGTTAGCTCAGATAAATAGTGGGGCATGGAATGGCTACTCCACAAGGCTAAAACTAGCCCAAGATAAAGTAATTAGTATTTGAACCTGTAAAATTCCAATCTCTCCACAATACTGAAATTCCAGTTGGTCCACAAAACTCTGCAGGCAGACACAGACTCCTTCCAGGAGTTTTTCACTTACAGCCAGACACAACTTCAATTTCAGGATTTCTCTGTTTCAGTATATATCTATGTATACTTGATTTAAATATGTATATATACCTTTATATATACACACACATATATATGTATGTATGTATATGTATATTATAGGGGACATGGAATCCAGTTTTATACATGGTTAAAAGGCAATTTTTGCAACTGTTGGAGCAGGAATCCAGTATGGATCTCTGTGATTCAGTTGAACACTGCTTTCTAGAGTTGTCACAAGGAAAAAAAATTCTCAGTTTTGCCAGAGGGAGCCCATAACTAGGTGACAGGTTTTCTGAAAAGGAAGTCATGGAAACTGCCAAGAGATCTAGTTCCTGGGAGGTAGTGGTCAGAAAGGGAGGCTACAATATGAGGTCCCATCTTCCAGCTGGGCTTCCATGGCCTCCTTAGCTTCATAGCAAAATGTTTACCAAAGCCTCAAATTAGCCCCCTTTCACAAGTACTCTGTGAATATATGGATTGTGTGGTCTAATCCTGTTCCAATTTAATGAAGAAGCAAGAAAAAAATTGTAGAATCATCATAGACTGTTTACTTTACATAAATGAGTGGTCAGTTTTCCCAAGCAACCAGATGGCGGCCTTGCGTGTCAAGAGTTCGGAGCTTCTGGGCGGAGTGAGTTCATGCAGGAAGAGCCTGTGGCAGTGATGCAGCCTCCTCTCCTGCCTCTCAGCATGACTGAGGAGCCTGCTGAGAACAAGTCGCCTGGATCCTCTGGCTCAGGCCTACTGTGTATAGGCCTACTATTATAGCCCCATCCATCAGGAGCCTCAGCATCAGCATCACACTCCAGTCCCATCCCACCTTGCCCACCCTCCTGGGGTGACCACC
>CABHPH010156305.1:0-45024 GCA_902168325.1 Peromyscus nudipes
AAAAAAAAAAAAAAAAAAAAAAAAAAAAAAAAAAAGAGTGTATTGGCTGCCCTGGGACTGGAATTACAGAGGTTGTGAACTGCCATGGGTACCAGTAATTGACCCAGGGACTTGTATAAGAGCAACAAGTTCTCTTATCCACTGAGCCAACTTTCCAGTAGCACTTCATCCTTTTAAAAAGTAAAGCATTTATTGCTATTAAATGCTGAGATAGTTAATACTGATTGGCAATTTTACAGGATTTATAATCACCTAGGAAATAATCCCCAGGTATACCTGTGAGAGATATCTAACTAGCCTATTTTAGGTGGGAAGACTCACCCTAAATGTGGGCAATTGTCGTTCCATATGTTTGGGTTCTAGACTGAATAAAAAGATGAAAGGAAGCTGAACAACAGGACTTATTGATCTCTGCTTTCTGCCTTAGAGTAAGTACACTGTGATCAGCTGCCTTGTGCTTTTTCAGGATGGACGGTGTGATAGTTTGTATAGTAATGGCCCCCATAGACTCATGTGCTTGAATGCTTGGTCCATAGGGAGTGACAATATTAGAAGGTGTGGCCTTGTTGTAGCAGGTGTGGCTTTGTTGGATGAAGTGTGTCACTAGGGGCTAGGCTTTGAGGTCTCCGGAGCTCAAGCCAGTTTACTTCCTGCTCCTTGTGGATCAAAAAGCTTCTTCTCCAGCGCTATGTCTGCCTGCATGCCACTACGCTCCCGCCATGATGATAATGTACTAAACCTCTGAAGTGTAAGCAAGCCCCAATAAAATGTTTTCCTTTATAAGAGTTGCCATCCTTATGGTGACTCTTCACAGCAATAGAAACTCAAACTAAGACAGACTGTATCTTCAAACTGAGGGTCAAAAAAATGTCTTTGTAAAGTAAAGCATTGCTTTTGTTAAGGATCTTGTTCCAGCAGTGAGGCACATAACTAACACAACTACCCATATAGAATTGCTTTAGCTATATCCCATAGTTTTGGGTATGTTGTGTTGTAATGTTCTTTTTCACTTTTGATATTAATTTTATAATGCTGCCCAGGGAACTGCACTCCATGTGGCTGGCTTAAGCTGCCTCTAGCCCCTGGTAAGAGACCTGACTTCTCTCCATTTCAGCCACACTGTCTCCTCTCTATCCAGTCACGGCTCTCCTCAAGCCACCAGGCCTTGGGACTCCCTCTAGCTCCAATGCAGCCCTGGTAATAGACTTGTTCCTTTTGACTCTACCCCCTTGGAATGCTCCCAAAGACATGTTTGCCACCCTGCCTCACCCATGGCAGGGTAAAAACTCACATTGAAGGACACAACCAATAACCTAACATGAGATGCATAAACCCCACAATCAATATGAAAAACCAGAAAAGATTTCCCCTCCAGAGATCACCAAGCCCATAGTAATGGTCCCCAATGAGAATTTAGAGGAAAGTCAAAACATGGGAGTCAAAAGAAAAATTGTAAAAATGTTCAAAGAGTTCAAGAAATTTTCTAAATGTGCAAGTAAACACTCACATTAGTTTAAAGAAGACAGGAAAATAAATTGATGGAAGTCCAAGAAAATACAGTAAAAAGCTGGGTGAAATAATAAAGAAAATGCAGAATATGAAAGTTGAATTCAATAAAGAGGTAGAAGTACTGAAGAAAACCCAAACTGAAATAAAGCTAGTGATGAAAACTCTAATAATTGTCATTAAAAAGTTCACTGGCTAGCCTTGCCAACAGAATGAGGCACAGAGAATATAGAATAGCAGTGCTTGAAACAAAGTGGAAGAATTGGATTATTCTATTAAAGAAAGTATTAAAAATTAGAAAGCCCATTAAATGAATATGCAGAAACTTAGACACCATGAAAAAAACTAAATCTACTGAATTATGGGCATAGAAGAATTCTAGATCAAATGCATAGGAACAGCTTCAATTCAATGATAAAAGAAACTTTCCAAAATCTAGGAAAAGAAATGCCCACTCATATATAATAGATACATAGAACACCAAATAGAAAGTGCTAGAAAATAAACTTCCCATTCCATATTGTCTTTAAAACAGTAAATGTACAGAACAAAGAAAGGGTATTGAAAGCTGCAAGGGAGAAAGACCCAGTCACATATTAAGTACAGACTCTTCAGAATAATTGAAGGTCGCTCAGTGGAAACTCTGAAGCTAGTAGAACTTAGAGCAATATGTTTCAAGTTCAGAAGGAACACAGATGCCAAACCAGTCTATGCTGGTCTATGCTGCCTGGCAAAACTTCCCATCGTAATTGAAACAGAAAACAAACAAAAAACTTACCATGAAAAATGCAGGTTAAAGAAATTTATGACCACTAAACCAGCCTTGTAGAGACTACTGAAAGGAGTATTTTGGATTGTATTTAGGGATAATTGTACCAAAGCAGAGAGCTGGTGCATACATAGAACTGGCACCCCCATGTTCTAGTGTCTTTGCCATGGGAAGGTACTCTAAAGGTTACCCAAGAGAAATGTAAACCCCAACCCAGCCACAAAACCTTTGAGCTACAATGTGTCCTGCCTACAAAATATCCTATGGCTAGGTGGTACAAAGCTTGGGGAAGAAACCAATGTCTGATTTGACTTAAGGCCCACTCCACAAGATGGAACTCATACCCAACATTGCTTGGGTGATGAAGAACTAGAAAATAGATAGCCCAGAGACCCAGGGTAAAACCAAATCCTACTGGTCTAAATTTTTTTAAGTAACAATAAAATGACTCCTAACTATATTCTGCTATAGTCATAGATCAGTGCCTTACTCAGCCATCATCAGAGAGGATTCTTCCTGAAGCAGAATGGAACAAATGCAGAAACCTACAGCAGGACATTAATGCAGAGAGAGAGAGACCTTGGAACACACAGCTCTAAATGGGATGTCTCCATCAAATCCCTCCCCTCAAAGCTCAGGGACCTCTTGGAAGAGGAGGTATTTTTTTAAATAAAGAAAAGATTCATGGAAACACTAGGAAGTGCTCAAATAAATACTTTAATGATGTGTCTCAAGACTTTGGAAAAATAAGAAGAAACCAATCCCCAATGCAGTAGATGAAAAGAAATAATCAAAACCTGAGAAGAAATTAATAAATGGAAACCAGTTCAAATAATCAATGAAATGAGATGCTGGTTCTTTGAAAATGTAGAATAGGTTGACAAATCCTTTGCCAAATTAACTAAATGAGAGAAGACCGATATTAATAAAATTAGTTGTGACTAGAGAGACATCACAACAGTTAGCAATTAAATAAAAAACATAATAAGGGCATACTTGGGAAAGCATATTGTAGTACATTATAAAGACCTAAAAGAAATGTATACATTTCCAGAAACACTGACTCTTCAAAGTCAAATATAGATCAATAATTTAAATAGACCTACAACAAGGAGATTAACATATTAATAAAAATCTCCAGTAAAAAAGTGTAAGTCCAGGTGGATTCACAGAAGAATTCTACCAAACATTTAAAGAACTACAGCCAATTTTTCTAAAATTATTCTAGAAGTAACACTTCCAAACTCCATCTATAAGGCTACTATTACTCTAATATCCAAACCAGATAAAGATACAAAAAGAAGAGAACTGCAGACCAAGATCTCTGATGAACATATCAATGCAAATTTTTCAGCAAATACTTGCAAATCAAATACAAACACACATAAAAAAGATAAGTAGTCATGATCGAGTTAGCTTTATCCAAGAGATAAAAGGGAGATTCAACATATACAAATCAATAAATATAATAAGTTATTTAAATAGACTTAAAGACAAAAAACACTTGGTCATCTGAATAGATTCAGAAAAGGTCTTTAAAAATCTAACATGCTTTCATGATAAAAAGTCCTACAGAGAAGAAGGTGGAAAAAACATAACCCAATTAAATAAAGGATAGTCAACAAACCCATTGCCAAATGTGGAAAAACTTGAAGAAATACTATTGAAATCAAAACTGAGACAGTTGTTCATTATGTACACCCCTATTCAATATAATGCTTAAAATCAGAGCTAGCAAAATAAGAGAATAGAAGGAAACTAAAGGGATGCAAATAAGTGTAGTTCTCACTTCTTATGAAAGAAATTTCTCTTTGCAACACAGACCATTTCAGAAAAGCATAACCAATTAGAATGCAAAGAAGAAGAGTCTGCAATGGTATTTCTACAACACAATCCCTGTAGCTAAGGTTCAGATGACAATCTCGTCATTTTGGTTAACACTGTCAATCATTCCCTTGTCTACAGTGTCTACTACCTTTTCCTTTCTTAAATTTTTATACCCCTAATAGTTCCCCTCTATGCTTTCACATTGCCTACATTCTATTATTCCCTCTTTTCAAGGTACCTTCATACCTATGGCCACTTTCTGAATTTCTGACTTCTATGGGAACCCAAAGTTGAATACACACAAAGTTAGAGATTCAAGCTAGGATCCATGTATGAAAGAAAACACGAAACATTTGTTATTCTGTTCCTGGGTTAACACACTCAATTTTTAAAAATTTCAGCTGTGTACCTTCAATTTTCCCCACATATATCTGCAAAATGCATGCTTTTTCTTTACAGTTGAATAATATTCCATTGTATATATGTATTTTCCTATGTATATTTTTTCCTACTCCATTCATCAATTGAGGTACTTCTAAATTGATTCCATTTCTTAGCTATTATAAGCAAAGCAGCAATAAACTTGAATTAGCAAGATATGTTATGAACTTGATGGTAAGACTCTTTTGCTAAAGAGAATACATGCTTGAGATATAGAACAATGGAGACACAGGGCAATGGAGAAATCAAACTTGTATTCATCTGGAAGCTTCATCCCTACTGGCTAGCTTTCATTGTGCTAGAAAATTCTATGCAGGATCTCACCACTACACAAAGAACTACAAGTACTAATGACTGCTGTAAAATGGAGAAGTAGCTCCTTCCAGGTATGAGCCCCATTATTGGTTATCCAATGCAGAGTGGTCAGCCTTGAAACAATTTACACACAAACAACAAAAATTGGACGAAAGAAATCATCAATGTTGTCATGCTGTGAGCCCTGCAAGCTGCAATAACAATTGATCTGAAAAGATCTGCCCACTTGTGCCATAACGACAAGAATGTCACTGATTGATCTGAGGCCTGCTCCATGAAATGAAACCTATAACTGGCACCATTATAGGACAAAGAACCTATGAATAGATAGGTCATAGGCCTAAGGGTAGAACCCAATAATATTCTGCTAAATGGGTATATTAAATGACTCATAATGATATATTGTGATAATCATAGATCAGTTCATCTCTCAACCCTCTTCCAAAAAGATTTTTTCCCGCAGTAGATGGCAATTAACATAGTGATCCTCAACTAGTCAAGGTGTAGAGAGTAAGAACTTGTGGAGAATAAGAACTTGTGATACACATATCCTAATTGGGATATGTGTATCACATCCCTTTACCCAAAGCTCAGGGATCTTTGTAGAAAAGGAGGTGAAAAGATTGTAAGAGTCACAAGTGGTGGATAACTTCATGAAAACAATTTGCCGGACACAACAGGACAGATGCATATATTAATTCATAGCAATTATGACAACTTATACAGGCCTGTGAAAGCTCAAGCCAGACAAAATATCAGCATTTGGGATGCAGTGGGCTTGAAATCCTACCAGCAGTTGAGGAGCTATTGAAATCTGACAGCTACTGGGGGAGAGAGAGTCAATTTCTTTAATGGTCTGACTCTTGATTAGTCAACTACTCTAGGGCAGGCCTTACTTGCAGGAGTGGATGGGCAACACATAATGGATTTAATAGGTTTAAAAGAAGGAAACCCAAAGCTGTATGAGTAGAGAGGTAAGGATAGAAAAGATAGATCTTCAGAGTTAGGGGAGAGGGGATTATTATCAAAATACATCACATAATATTTTCTAAAGAATTAATAAAATATTTTAACAAACTAAAACTAGGTCAGAATTAATAAGACAGAACTTAAATCCATGCATCTCTTTCCTCTAAGAAAATTCACAACAATTTTTAACTGAAATAGAATTAGATCACTTTCCCCTTTCAGTTATTCCCAGCTCCACCCCACTGAACACTTCCTATGCACCCCACTCAAGCTGATAGCCCCCTTTTCTCTCTGATTATTACCAATTACAGTCCATGGAGAAATGAAAATATTCCATGATAAAATTAAATTGAAACAATTTCTGTCCACCAGTCCAGCTCTCCAGAAGGCACTGTAAGGAACAGTTCAGTCAGGAGAAGGTAATCTACATCACAGGAAGAAACAATCCCAGAATATTACATCAAAAGAGGAACCACCACCACAACAACAAAGTGATAGGAATTAATAGATACTTCTCATTAGTATCTCTTAATATTAATTATCTCAATTTCCCAAGTAAAAAAAGCATAGACTAGAGAGTTGGTTTATAAAACAGGGTTCATCTTCCTGCTGCATCCAAAAAACACACCTTGCCATTAAGAATACATATCACCTTAGGGTGAAAGGGTAGAAAAGGGATTCCAAGCAAACAAAACCAAGAATTAAGCATGTGTAGCTCTTTTTATATCTGACAAACATATTTCAAACCAAAACTAATCAGAATAGTTAGGAAAGGGTACTACATACTCATTACAGGAAATGTCCATCAAGAGGATATTATAATTCCATACATTTATGCACCAAGCCAAGGGACATCCAAGTTTGTAAAAGAAGCTACTAGTAAAATCACAAAGTGACCCTAACACAGTGATAGTGGGTGACTTCAATACTCTAATAGAGATCATCAAGAAAATACTAAAAAGACAAACACTGGATTTAAATAACATCATAAGTTAAATGGCCCTACCAGACATCAACAGCACTAAACACTAAAGAATATACTTTCTTCTCCATAGATTAGTAACTTTCCCCCAAACTGACAACGTATTAAGACACAAAGCTAGTCTTAACAGTTAAAAGACAATTGAAATAACACTCTGCATCTTTTCTGACCACCATGGATTAAAGCTGGATATCAACAATAGAAAAGCAGAAAGTGTGCAAACATGGAAACTGAGCAACCTACTGCTCGATGAAAATTGGGTCATGAAAGAAGTCTGGAAGGAAATTTAAACTTTTTAGAATTGAATGAAAATGAAAAAACAAACAAACAAACAAACAAACACAAAAAACATAAAACAGCACACCCAACACTGTGGGGCACAATGAAGGCAGTTCTGTGAGGCAAGTTCATATCACTAAGTACCTACATTAATAAACTGGATAAAATAAAGTACATAGATGGGTTTCCACATTTTGAAATTAAATTAAAATTCCCAGGGGGTACCCCAGTCAATCATGATATATTAGTCTTTATCTTGTTGGTGAATTCAGTACACTAATGTTTTTTTCTTAAGAACTTTCACATGGATGTTTGTGAGAAACACTGATCTTGTATGTGTGTTTAGTAGCTTGGTTTGTTCTGTTTGGTCAGAGTGTTGCTGACTTAATGAAATTAGCTGGAAAACATTCCCTTCTGTTTTTTTTTTTTTTTTTTTTTTTTTTTTGGTTTGAGAAATCTGGTAAAAATCTGTGCTGCATGTTTCATTCAAACATTTGACAAACTTTGCCCATGGAAGTATTTTGGCTTAGGAAAATAGCTTTAGAGTGTTTGACATGAATCAGTTCTTCTCATAGTCATAAGGTTATGCTGACTACATATTCTATCTTCCTGTGCAGGCTTTGATTATTCTCAGGCTTTGATGACTCAAATCTTTTGCTGACAGCACTAGATCTGTGCATTTACAGGTGCTATTGACTCTTCTCATGAGAATCCACAAAGCAATTTTTCCTGTTTAGACGACATATCACTGTCCTTTTCTTTGGTGGGTTTCAAAATATTTGTACTTTTGTGTTTCAAGAGTTTTAGTGTATGTTTGGGAATATAATGTTCTCAATTTTATCTGCTACATCCCAGGCCAGTTGACAAGCTGGAAACCCATGAAGGAACTAATTCTTATCTTACATATGAAAGCAGTATTTTCTGGGAGAGAACACTCTTCCACGAGTCCATGTGTCTTTTTCTTTTAAAGCCTTCAGCTAATTGGATTGAAGATGACTCAGATGATGTAAAGTAGTCTGGTATACTTGAACTCTACTGGTTTAGATGCTAATCTCTCCTAAGAAATTACTTTCATAGTGAAAGGAGACACAACTGGTTATTGCTGCTGAGCTAAGTTTATATGTAGAATTAAATGTCATATGCCTTTTCCTAGTTAATTGGATCTCTATACACATTTTCTTAAGCCACATTTAATTTCTAAATAAAGGCCAACAAATGGTTATGTTTCAATATAATGCAGTGGTGTTCAACCTGTGGGTCACGGCACGACACCTTTTGGAGTTGCATGTCAGATATCCAGAATATCAGATATTTACATTACAATTCATAACAGTAGCAAAAGTACAGGTATGAGGTAGCAATGAAATAATTTTATGGTTGGGTTCACCACAACATGAGTGTATTAAAGGGTCACAGCATTATGAAGGTTAAGGACCATTGATCTAATGTGATATAATTATCCCACATAAAACAAAATATAACAATCATTTCCCCAGAGCAATATACAAATATCCTGCAGACTATGATGTGAAGTTAAAAACAGTTACTATAATGTAAAGTTGTGTACATTATGTTATATAAGTCAACAAAAGAGGGAAGGAACAAAAATATTTGCCTGATGCACAAGGACACACAACAAAATACAAATGAAACACTCATAGCAATACTTAGAACTGACTTCTAGAGAGTTGGCTGCTTTTTGTTCTCACTTTAAATTACTATTTATGCTGCGTCAGAATTTTCTGGGGTTGTGTCAAGACAAGGGGAGAGGAGAGGAGAGGAGAGGGGAGGAGAGGAGAGGAGAGGAGAGGAGAAGAGAGGGGAGGAAAGGAGAGGGAAGGAGAGGAGAGGGGAGGAGAGCAGAGCAGAGGAAAGAGAAATAGAAAGAAATGCATGCACTACTGTGTTGTTTACAAGTTCATTTTCCAAGATCTTTGGTCCAGAGCTTGGACTCCTTTTTAGAACATCATTTTCATTCATTCATTCTTCATTCTCTTTGTCTCTCTTCCCCTCTCTTCTGTTCTCTCTCCTCTCTTATCTCTTTATATCCTGATGTTCTATTCTATCTTTGGAGAAAGTATTAAGGACAAGCTAGGGAATACCTCAGGAAAGTTCAATGACAGGTTTGTAGCACGAATCTTAAATGGTCTTATTAATAAAAAAAAAAAACCCAGTGCCAGCTATTGGGGTAAATTCTGAAAGATCAGAGAAGCAGAACAGGCCACAGCTAACCTTACCTTGTCAACTTCTCAGCCGATCCTGTTTCCTCAAACTGGAAGCTTCTGAGTCCTCATCCAAATGGATCTTAGTGGAACTGCTGCTAAAAGTCTAAAAGTCTTAAAAGCCTCTATCTAGTTCCTGGTCCTCATGCCTTATATATCTTTCTGCTTCCTGTCATCACTTCCTGGGATTAAAGGCATGTGTCTTCCCCGATCAAGACGAGATCTCAAGTGCTAGGATTAAAGGTGTGTGTCACCATGCCTGGCTGTTTCCAGTGTGGCCTTGAACTCACAGAGATCCGGATGGATCTCTGCCTCCCAAGTGATAGAATTAAAGGTATGTGTGCCACCATTTTCTGACCTCTATGTCTAATCTAGTGGCTGTTCTGTTCTCTGACCCTCAGATAAATTTATTAGGGTACACAATAAATCAACCACACAGGTTGATGCAGCACTCTTCCCAAGTCTTTCTGCTACTGTTTTCTTTTGAAGATCCTTAAATATGTGCCTGGCTCAGCATCATGGCCAGATTTTATAGCCATGTTCAGATGGAGTAAAATGAAGAAAGGGTGAATATATTGAATTCTTACCTCTTGCCTGTTTCTTTTCACCATATTTAATGTGAATACTAGTAATTTTGACTTTTTTCCACCTTGCTTATATTGTTTTGTGGCTAAGGATTGAGCCCAGGGCTTTGCATATGTTAAGTACATACTCTACCAATGAGCATTCTCAAGCTCATAAAATATTTCATTTTTATATATTTGTTGTGTCTATTGTATTTTCAGTGGAAATACCACTCTAGAAGTTTGTTAGATAATTGCAAAAAGTTCATGCAATTAATGTTGACTAAGTATCAAGTTTGTGTTAAACATTTTGCTCAGTGCTAAGATATCATGCTGAACAAAATAGACATAGTGTTTTCCATCATGGGAGAATCTAGTCAACAGACTTTAAATAAGGGATCACATGTCTAAGAGTATGTCATTATAGTTACAATAAGCACCAGGAAGGAAATAAAAACCATGTCATAGAATCTCTAAGCTAGGGTTATAACTCAGAAAGAAAGCTGTGGAAAGTTTGCCTAGAGAAGTGTGACTTTAAAGTGAGTAAGAATTTCCTGAGTAAAGAGAATGAAAGGAACTTTCCTGGCAGCTACAAACCACTGATAGATTTTAAAGCAGAAAGAAGGTCTCAAGGAGAATGAAGGTTGGTGTTGTAAGGGAAAGCAGGAGTCCATGCCAACTGATTAGAGTGCAGATGCTTCCCAGTGATACTTGGGAAAGGTTTAGCCTTGATGGGAACTAGGAGTACAGGACTTGTTAACTGTCAGGATGACTTTGGGATCCCTTTGTCAGAGAAGCATGCCACAGCACTTCTTAAGAGTAAGCAGAAGTGGTGTGGGAACCTGATAAGATTACTAGGTGTTTCCTAGATGCCTTCCCTTGAATCTACAAACAGAAGAGCCTCTGGTGAAGGAAGAGAGGGAAGGGAAATAAGTGAAGAAGAGGAGAAAGGCGGGAGGAGGAAAGGTGTGAGGTAAGGAATAGCCATAGCCAACCCCTTTTCCCCTTGTGTCATTTGATTATAGCTAAGGTAGGAATAGAACAAATAAATTTGAGAGGGTTTCTTCCAGCTTTGGGAGATATGATAAACTAGTTACTAAAGTATATGATGAAAAATTGAGACCCACAGCAATTCAAGCGTGAATCCAAAATAATTATGGAAATGTACAGCAGCAGAACTAAGACAGCATCTAGACACCGTCCCATACCCCACCCATTATCCGTGAGAAGGAAGAGTGCTGACACCCAGGAGGCTTTGAGTCCCTAGCTCGGCTCTCATTGATCTAGTGAGGAGCTACTTTTGTCTTCATCATTTTCCTACATACAGCCAGGTTACTGCCCTAGTATATGAATTTCTTTTCTTTTTCATGACTAATCTAAAACCAAAGGACAGGACTAAATTCCTCCCGAACTGTTCCTTGCACTCACCACCTGTATTTGCATAGGTTATATTATACAAGTAACTTTTAAGGGACCACTACTCTCATATTTTTATACTAAGCCTCTTCATTTTGTCAATATCAATCATCTACACTTACATCACCAAATTCAGGAAGTTTTAGACTCCCTTTTTCATAAAACAAAATCCTGTAAGATACCTAGTTTTGCCATTAGTGACTACACTCATCCAAATGGTGATTAGAGAGTAGACAGCAAGAGTGATAGGGGCCTTGCTCTTGCATCTCCCTGACACCAGTTTAACTGACTACAAGAGACATTTGGATACTAGTTATGACGTTCCCAGTCCTGAAAAATCAAGGCATTTTCCTGAATTACAGAAGCTATATCTGGTGAGCAATACATACATTCATGACAAGAGCAAAGAAAAAGTCTATCCCAAGCAAATACTTATCAGTGAACTGTTGGCTGAGTTGATGGGTGAGTTTGTCATGTGTTTATTTAATGATGTTTAACAACCAAATATGTAATAGGAAGAAATGGTCTGGGATGGAAAGTCATTTCTATAGAACTAACATCTGGGCAGATGTTTGAAAGTGGGCCATGGTCTAAAACACTAAGCAAAACACTGACGTCCATGAATACGGGCAAAAAGGAAAAGTTGTTATAAATCCAGGCTGGCCAAGAAATGTGGCAGTTCTTCCTGTCACTGGCCAGAGAAAAAACAAATGTGCCACTCATCTGAAGGAGGGCCAGAATGACTCAGATGTTTTACAGGACATTTATTTCTTCTTACTCTAACTCCTACTCTTCTGTCCCCAGAATTGCCACATGTACACATATGGAAGCCATTGTAAATTTTGGTTTTGTTGGCAACTTTATGAGGTGAGGCCAAGTAACACAGGCAATGTCAAGTCTGAATTGGGGAGATGTTCTAGTGTGTGCTGAGCTCCCCATGTGTGTAAGCAGATTTTGCTCAGAGAACAGAGCTGGAGACAGATAAATAATATGGCTGCCTAAACACCCCAAGGACCCACATAAGGAAGAGGGGATGGTCTTATTTTCAGCAGCTGCAGAACACAGGATGTTCTTGGGCTAGTTTTTTTAACCATCTGCTTCATCCTCTTGCACCAGGGAAAATGTCTGAATTTGCCAGGTATTAATATTGTAACCTGCAAAATACAAAATACAAGCTGAGTTCGGTGGTTTCTTTGACAAGATGATTCACTTTCTCCTTTCATGTGTTTATTTTGCCATCTGAAAGTACCATAGCATCATTCCCAATCTAATCATTGTGACCATCACTTACAACATTAAGTTTCTTTCATTTTTTTTATTTTGGGACCTAATATAATATTAACTATTATTTTATTACACCAAAGTTCTATAGAACTTTCTAGGATAGTGTAACTTCTACTCTAAGGGAAAACAAATGCAGGTGCACACACACACACACACACACACACACATCTCATCAGAAGGTGATGTTGAATGCATATGTTTATGTAGGCAAGGAAACTTGCTCTCAAATCTTTCCACACTTAAATTCATTTTCAGACCTTAGTTTTCTTCAATTTTGCTAACTTCTCTTTTTCCTGTACAAAGACATGCATAGAAACAGCCAATACTTTCTACTCTTTGGTTTGCATAGCCACTGCTACGTGTTTAAGTTAAACTTTGGGTTTAAAAGGAATTAATAGTATCTAGGGAAGTTACACCTTTCTTGAATATGTCCATGAGGTCAGCAATTCAGCAAATGCCCACTCTCACTGTGAATCTTCAAGGGTTGAATGCTTGAAAGTTCAAGCAAACTTCCAAATGGCCAAAAATCTTTGCATACAATAGGGGGAGGAAAAATACTCCATCTTGTTTTTGTCTTAGCCATCAGACCAAGTATAAGCGTATTCTAGTGGCTTCTGGGAAAGTCACCTCCTTGTCTGCAACAGAAAAACAAGTTAGCTTACCCCAGCAGTTAGACTAGCAGATGGCTTCTGGGGAAAATATAAACGACTCACCTGTGGCAGAAAGTAGGATGTATCTGCAAATGATTCATAGTGATGAGTCCCTTGTGGTTGGTAACATGCAACTTCCGGCCTACCTCTAATTGCTGGGTGGACAGCAAGCCTAGCCGGTGACATCGCTTCTCTGTTCCTCGGCTGGACCATGGCATCTGTCTCTTCCCTGACCTTTAAACTCTTCTGTGGTAATGGCCTGCTGTCATTTCCCTTGCATCCAGAGTGCTTACCCCACTTCCTTCCTGCAGCAGGCACTTGTGAATATTTATCAAATACAAGGCAATGGGGTGAGGTGCTAGTCTCTCCAGTTGTCTTTAAGCTAATATTTCTGGACTAAGTTGCTTTATCCAAAGTTATAGTAGCTCAGCTTTAAGGTACTTTTTTTTTCATTTTTCTTTATTAAGAAATTTTCTACTCACTCCACATGCTTTCCACAGACCCCCCTCCTCCCTCCTCCCACCCCCCAGCCCTCTTTCCCAAGCCACCCCACATCTTCACATTCCCCAAATCGAGGTCTCCCTTGGGGAGTCAGCAAAGCCCAGCACACTGAGCCTAGGCAGGTCCAAGCCCTTTAAGGTACTCTTAAACACTGCTGGTCTCCCAAATCCTCTGTATGTATCCAAAAAGACTATCTGGAATGTAAGTGAAGGAACCATATGAAACTATAGACATGGTAATATAATCTAGAAAAAAACAAAATGTGAGCAGATACTGACAAAGACAGGAAGACCAAGGCAGAAAATGTTAAGAAGAGAGTGGAAACTAAGACATTTGCTAGGATACATAAATGAATATATTTATTCTTCAGTATCCATAGGGAAAATTTCAGAGTTCTCCACAGATACCAAAATATATAGGTGTTCAAATGCCTTTATCTGGCATATAAGCCATGCCCTTTCATGTTCTTTAAATCTTGTCTAGATTACCTCATAGAATGTAAATGTTATATAAATATTTGTCAAATTACATTAACGAAGAATGGCAAGAAAAAAATCTGTATGAATACCATTTTTCCTAGATATTCTCAATCCACAGTTGGTATGCATACATACAGATGGAGAAACTTCCAAGGCAAAGAACATAAGACCAATTTCAATGGTAGTGTGCATTTCTGAAATTCTTCCAGGCAAAACCTGTCCTCAGGTTACTATGCTTCCTCCACACCTCAAGTAAAATCAATATGTGAAATTAATTTCCCTTATTTCAATTCCACTAACTTTATCCTCATTCTCTACCAGCCAACTGTACATCTAGATCCAGTAGAAGGACAATAGCCTCCTTAAAAGTCTGTCTGTGGAAATGCTGTTGACTTCTTGCCTAATGTCTCTCAGTCTCTGGACTATGGTATCCCCTTTCCTTTGAGGAATGACTATAGGCTCCTCTACTTGAGTGTTTTATGGAGATCTCTCAAGTACCCAGATGGAAGTCCTGTGGTGCATTACCCTTCCATGGGCAATTCCATTCCTCCTTTCTGCCATTTGCCCAAGAACCCCATCCTTTAACTGCATGGTCAGTCTCTTATGAATCTAAACTCTCAATAAAGGCAACCAGAAACTAGATGCCAATTTCATCTGAAAGACATCAGTATAAGGCAGTTCTATGATTCATGATTCCTTTTGTTCTCTACCCAATACAATGAGAAGCAAATGTGATATTGTTCTGCTGCAATAGAACATTTTCTGTGACTAGGTATGTTTATATTCATATTATATAGAAAGAATTGTTTTGTTAGTTTGTGTAGTTATTTAAACTATGTAGTGAAGCATTTATCTAATTATTCTTTATCAATAAAAACTTGGGAATCAGATATCTGGGTAAGTACATGAATTATCAGAGAAATGGTGGAGAAGCAACCAGTGACCTCCTCTCTCGTTTGTTCCTCAATCCAAAAAGCCAGAGACCCTCTCTAAGCCCTGCCCTACTACTTCCTGTGTCTCTCTTTCAGTCCTCAGTCTTCCAAAACCACTATGGTTAATTTTGGTCAGCTAGTAGCTAGCTCCACTCTCTGATTCAAAGCAACTTTTATTGGCAGTCTTGGGAGCTTCAGTATTTGATCAAAATATTCTACAACAATGTAGAATTCCATGAGCATTTTTTAAAGGTTCAAGAATAGTTCCTGTTATTTATTCATCATATTCATAAAATAGTAATTTCTGCTATTAAAATTACACAGTATGGAATTTATTTAATATGGAAGTAATAAAACAAAAGGTGGGTTGTCATGGTGGCTCACAAAAGAAGCCTGATGACCTGAGTTTGATCCCTGAAATCCACTGAAGAAGGAGAAAACTGACTCCCAAAAGTTGTTCTCTGACCTTCACACATACATTCTGGAACATATGCATCTGCACTTATACAACACACACAGAAAAAGAAAGAAGGAAGGAAAGAAGGAAAAAAGGAAGGAAGGAAGACATTCAAAGAAAGGCATTGTTCCCGCCAGAAACAAAAAAAAAAAACCTCCACGAGGGCAAGAATGGTGTTTTCTCCAGACATTCTAATTAGCAGCATCCACTGCAATTATGTGACACGCATTTAGTACTCAATTAATATTTGTCAGATAAGCAAAAGAGCAGGACAGATGGACAGATGAACAGACAAAATGCAGGAAAAGAACCTGCTGTGCCCTCGCTGGTTCTTCTCATGGTACATTTGAGTGTTGAAATCTCCCTCTCACTCCCACGATGGATTAATGCAGAGAATGATTTCAGCTGTTGTCTGCAATACATTTTGAGGTTGTAACCAGAGAAACAATGGAACAATTACAATCCACTAAGTGCTAGTAAAATGTATTCAGGCAGGGACTCATAACCTTGGAGTTGAAGAGAAGGAAAAGAATTGTTGGCCAAGAAGCAAAATTATCTTGTTTGAATGATTTGATTTCCTCAAAACACAAGGTCACATATGGCCAATTTAATTCTTTCTACTCATAAAGAAGTCTGAATCAAAACAACTAGAATGAACCCTAAATTCACAGCTCTTTTCCCTGGAGTTCCTTGCTCAGAAGTGCACAGACTTCAGTGACCCATAGTTTTATGACAAACTCCAGTCTTGGCACAATGGTGTCCCTCGGTTAGTTTAAGAGCTTTTCATCTGTGATATAACAGCTCTGTTGTTGGCAGTGCTCAATGACATCACAGTCATAAAACTCTGCAACAAGAAGAAGATTGTTTTGGTGTCAAAGTGAGAAGTCTGCTGTGGCCAGCATCACACCATCTTGTGTTCTCTGTTTAAGCTCAATATTAGGACTGGTTTGACTGCTGCAGGCTATCACTGATGTTGGTAGTCACTCATTCTTCATTGATGCTTCCAACAGTGAAACAGAGTTTGCCCCTGACACTTGCCTCCAGCATTCTCCTCTACTCTGGCCTCTTTAGTCTGTAACTTAGAAAGCCACATCTATAAGAGTCATTGATGAGTGTCTAAGAATGAAAACATAAAGCTTTACCCCAGAAATGTGTCCCTTTAGATACAGAGAGAAGTTGCCATTTCGTTAAACTAAATAAGATTTAAACACCATAAAAAAAAGTCCCATCATCTCTGTATGGGAATGTGGAGCCTGGCAGACATGTGGGCTGGTATCACTTGGTTGCAGTCTCATCTCTACTATGGCCACATCCCAAAGCATGAACACTAACCCAGCCATGGGCTAAGTACACAAGGCCCATGCACCTCAGATTCTGGACAGTTTAGACAGTAAGCCAGCTTGAGAACAGGCATTCCTACCAGAGTTGAGAAGAGGCACTTGGATCTCATCTATGCACCATCAGTACTCAAGAGAAAAGTGTTCAGCTGAGTGTTACTAAGACTAACCTCCACAGCAATGGAAGAAATGAGCATAACTGAGCCAATTGTGGGAGAACATTGCTGTGCAAACCTGCAGATCAGAGCTGAAATATCAGTCTCCCCCTAGGTAAGCATTAGACATGAAAATGGCTGTAACAGGGGGTGAATACATGAAGTTACAGCCTAGGATACTGGCAGCTCCACTTCCAAGATATTCTTCAGAGAGGGACGCCTTGCAGCAAGAGTCTCTGAGCCTTCCTTTCAGACTTGTTTTATAAGCTAAAATATTTTTGAGGGTTTCCTACATGTGTACTATATTTACATCATTTCTATCCTCTCCTCTCCTGCTTTCAGCTCTTCCTGTGTCTTTCACCCACACCCTTTCACCATCATGATTTTCTCTTTAATTATATATATATGTTAAATTATACATAATAATATATATAATAATATATGGTGTTTCTTTAGGGCTCCCAAATTAGAGTCAATTCTATTCTTGAGCTTGTCTCCATAGTTTAGCAGAGCAGTAGAGGAATTCAAGTTTTCATATTGGAAAGTTTTCCTCCTTGTTAAACAGTTATGGTTCCTGACTCTGTCTTCAATGTCTCTCCAGTGAACTCAGGCCAGGAATTCTCCATTTCCTCAATTATATTGGCCACACGGCTCCTCTTTCCTCACAGAGACACGGTGGATTTAATTGTTCTTCCAAGTGTTTCCAAAGACCTAGGAGCCACCCCCACAAGCATGTCTCTCCAGCTCCCACTTGCCTCCTACTTATGCACCAAAGCTGTGTGTGGCAGATGGAGGGACTCTGGGGCTTCCTTCCAGAACATTTCATGGTGAGTGGATCTGCCAGCCTTCTTGAAATAACTTTTAAAGAAGATTTATTTTCTTATTATTTTTGTATATGTATGTGTGCCTGATTGAGTTTAAATGCACTGTATGCCTGAAGGTATCACTGGAGGCCATAAAAAGGCATCAGATCTCAGTGGAACTGGAGTTACAGAGCACCTGAAGCGGATGCTGGACATGAAACCTGGATCCCCTGTAAGAGTAATAAATGCTTTTAATAGCTGTGTCATCTCTCCTGCTATGCTGGTTAGTTTGTGTCACTTGGGAAGAGGAAGCTCATTTGAGGAATTGCCTCCATCCTCTTAGCCGGTGGGGAAATCTGAGGGGAATTGTCTTTATTAAGGGTTAATGTAGGGCTCAGCCCACTGTGGGCAGTGTCATCCCTGTGCAAGTTGTCCTGAGTTATATAAGAAAGCAAGCTGGGCAAGAAAGAAGCAACAGGACAGCAGGCAGCCGTCTCCCATAGTCTCTGCTTGTGTTTCCACCATGGCTCCCCTTGACTGTAGATTCTAAGTTGTAAAATGAAATAAATTCCTTCTCCTCAAGTAGCATTGGTCAGTGTTTTATCACAGCATCAGAGAAACAAGGTAGAACATCAATTTTAGTGAGCTAATTTTTAAAATTGTCTTCAACAGGCATATTTTTAATATGACATATTACATTTTATATCAATTTTGCTTACTTTAAAATTTTTAGTAAAAAGATTGCTAAACACCTAAATTATCAGGCTCAGAGTCTATATAACTCAGTGAACTTCTATATAGTTAGAGTGACTGTTCTGTAGTGTATAACTTTGGATTTTACACTATCAATTTTTAAAAATCATTTAAAATCAATTTATTTTTTAAATCTTTTTTTAATTTTTTGATATTATATTTACATCATCTCCTCCTTTTCTTTCTTCCCTTCAACCCTCCCATATACTTCCCCTCATTGCTCTCAATCAAATTTATGGCCCATTTTTTAAAATTAATTGTGTGTGTGTGTATGTGTGTGTGTGTGTGTTTATTCCTAAATGCATAAATACAACCAGATCAGTCTGTATAGTGTTAATTGTATGTATGTCATCAGGGCTGATCATTTGGTACTGAATAACTGATTGGCTTGTTCTTCTCTGGGAGAGACTATTTCTCTCACTGTCAGCATTCTCTAGTGGCTTGTATATCTTTGTAGAGGACCGAGGCATCCTGGATGTCTCTCATCCACATTAGCATGTTTATTATTGGTGTCTTTGTTCAGCTTCTGTTTAGGCAGCCATGTTGATAAGAATGTATAGGTATAGCTTCTGATATTTCTAGGAGACTCAATATCACAGCAAACTCTCTGATCCTCTGGCTCTCACAATCTTTCATTCCCTTTTCTGAAATTATATCTGAGCTTAGGTACAAGACTTGTTTTGTAGATGTACTCACTGGGACTGGACTCCACAACTCTGCATTTTGGTCGGCTGTGGTTTTCTGTAATGGTCTCCATCTGTCGCAAGAAGAAGTTTCCTTGATGTGGGATAAGGACTATACTTCTCTGTGGGTATAAGGACAAATATTTAGAACGTAGTTAGGGCCTATGCTACTTTGGTAAAGTGGTGGTTGCAGGTTCTTCGAGTCCCATGACTCCACTAGTCCTGTGTATTTGGCTAGTATTCTAGCACTAGGCATGATTTCTCTCTTGTTGAGTGGGCCTTAATTCCAATTAGAGAACATTTTGCCCTAGTCAGAATGGCAAAGATCAGCAAAACAACTGACAACAAATGCTGGAGGGGATGTGGAGAAAAAGGAACTCATTCACTATTGATGGTGCAAACTGGTTCAGCCACTCTGGAAATCAGTTTAAAGAATTCTCAAAAATCTAAAAATAATTTTACCATATGACCCAGCTATTCCACTCATTAGCATATGTTCAAAGGACTCAACATTCTACTCCACATATACTTGCTCAGCTATGTTCATTGCTGCTCTATTCACAATAGCTAGGAAATGCAAACAATTTAAATGCCTTCAACTGATGGGTGGACAGTGCAAATGTGGCACATATACACTATGGAATGCTATTCAGCTATAAAGAAAAATGAAATCATGAACTGTCTTAGTTACTATTCTACTGCTGTGAAGAAACACCATGACCAAGGCAACTCTTACAAAAGAAAGTATTTAATTGAGGCTTGCTTACAGTTGCAGAAGACCAATTTATTATTATTATGGTGGGAAGCAGACAGGCACAGAACTGGAACAGTACCTGAGAGCTTTACATTGTGATCCCCAGGCAGAGAGAGAGAGAGAGAGAGAGAGAGAGAGAGAGAGAGAGAGAGACTGAGACACTGGGCCTGGTATGGGCTTTTGGAACTTTAAAGGTCACCCCCAGTGACATATCTCTTCCAACAAGGACATACTTACTCCACAAGGCCACTCCTCCTAAACAATTCATCAGTTGAGGACTAAGCATGGAAATATATGAGCCAATGGAGAGGGGGCATTCTCATTCAAACCACCACATAAACTTTGCAGGAAAATGGATGGAATGAGACAAGACCATATTGTCCCAGAAAGACAAAAGTTTCACATTCTTTCTCATTGGAGGTGCCTAGCTCCAAATCTGCTGGTGTAGTTCTTGGAGTACCTGCAGAAACCAGAAAAGTAAAAAGGGACCATTGCTGATATAGGGTGTTAGGGGAGCAATAGAGATTAGAATAGCAGGGTACAAGTGATCTTACTGGACAAATGGGGAAAAGGGGGCTCTAACTATGGAGAGTAGAAGGAGATAAATGCAGAAGAAGAAGGATAAAATAACAGTAAGAATGTCTGAAAATGTCATAAGGGGTTATACTACTATTTACCTAAAACAAATGAACAAAGACAAAACTTTGATGCACATAAGTCTGTGTATAAATTATATACATAGTTTAAATAAAATTTTCTCATCTAGGATGCCAATGCTCCATCCAAGAGCCAAAGACCATTTAACACCTGGTACGGGAAACCCTCTTCTGTGCTGTTCGCCAGGGTATTTCAAGAGACTCCCAAAACATACATGTGATTGTGACTGCCTCTGGTTGTCCCTCAGAGGTGAAAGGTAAGTCCCTATTGCTGAAAACACCACGTACTTCAAACACAGGGCCCAGAGGCCCCTGGACTGTAATGGACCTGAATCTCTCTTCCCTGAGTACTAGCTTTCATGCTACAAGAAGGCACCATGCAAGCTTTCAAAGGACGGAAGCAATCAACAGTCCTACCCAGCTATGATGACTGGAAACCACAACAATAACCAGCATGGCAAGATAACGCTAAGGTTACAGTAGTGGCACACATATCTTGGTAGTAACCAACCATGATGAGTGTCCTCTTTTCCCCACATACACATCAGCAATTTTTGTTGTCTGTTTTGTTTTGGTCTTTTGTTTGTTTTGTTGATTTTTTTTAAATCTTAGCCATTCTGACTTGTACAAGCAGAAACCTGAGATACAATCACATCTCAAATTTACGTTCCATTTTCCTAATTGCCAAGGATAATGAATTCCTTTTGAGATAGTTCTTAGCCATTTTTACATTTTAGTTTAAGAATTTTATTTTCAAATCCATTTTAATTTGGCAGCTAATATTCTTTTTTAAAAAAGATTTATTTCTTTATGTATGTTACCTATATGTGTGTTTTGTATACGGGTACATCTGCACACCAAAAAATGGCATCAGATCCCCTGGGACTATAATTATATATGGCTGTAAGCTGACATGTAGATTGGAATTGAACTCAGGACCTCTGGAAGAGCAGCCAGTGCTCTTAACTGCTGAGTCTCCGGCCTCCCTTAATATCCTTGACTCTGTTTTCTTTTGCGTTGTTTGTATATTCTAGATATCAATCCTCTACCAAAATTATAACAGGCAAAGAACCTCTTTGAGGTTCCAGGTTGCTTAATTGTTTACTTACCTGTACAGAAACTTTTTAGTTTCATAAGGTTCCACTGTTGATTATTGACCTTAGTTCTTGGGCAAATGAAATCCTATTCAGAAATGCCTTTCTTACATCTGTGTCTTGTAGAATACTGCCTATGCTTTCCTTAAGCATTTTCAGGTTTCATATTAGAATATTTCATGCATTTGGAGTTGATTTTTGCACAGATGATAGACAGAGTTCTAACTTCTTTCTTTTACATGTTGTCATCCACTATTCACAGATCTTTTTTAAGATGTTATCTTTTACTCCAGTATGTATTTTTGGCATCTTTGTTCAAATATCAGATGGCTGTCATTATGTATACTCACATTTGGGTCTTCTGTTTCATTCCATTTGTCTACCTGTCTTTTTTGTGCCAATACTAGTCTGTTTTTATTAATGTAGCTCTGTAATATATCATGAAATCCACGGTGTGTTCATTTTCATCAGGGTTGCTTTGGCTATCTAGGTTCTTTAGGTTCCATATGAGTTTTAGTATGTTTTTTTCTATTTCTGTTAAGAATATTGTGGAGATATTTATTGGGATTGCATTGAATCTGTACATTGTTTTTGATAGAATAGTAATCTTCATAGAATTAATTCTGCTAACTTGTTCATTCTGCCAATTCATACCAACTCAAGTGTCTTCCTCAATCTCTTAAGAGATTTAAAATTTTCATTGTTATAAGTCTTCTACTTCCTTGATTGTGTTTATTCATAGATAATTTTATTTTCTTTGAGGCCATTGTGAATGGAAGTATTTCCATGAACTTTCTCAGCATGTATGTTGTTGGTATATGGAAAAGCTACTGATTTTTGTAAGTAGAAAATATTTTTGTATCCTGCCATTTTTCTGAAACTATTCATTATTTCTAGAAAATTTATGGTGGAATTGTAGGATATCTTATATAAAGTGTTATATCATCTACAAATATAGATAATTTGACTTCTTTTCCTGTTTGTATGCCTTTAATTTTCTCTCTTGCTTCATTGTTCCAATTAGTGCCTTGAGTACTTTGAAAAGTATATTGAAAAGGATATTGAGTATATTGAAAAGTAGCAAGGAGTGTGGGCAACCCTGTTTCATTATTGATTTTAATGAGGTTGCTTTAATGTTTTCTACATTTGGGGATATGTTGGGTGTGAGTTCTTCATGCATAGCCTTTATTATGTTGGTATATGTTCCCATCAATCCTACTCTCTCTAGGACTTTAATCATGAAGTTCTGTTTATTTGTCAGAGGCTTTTTATACATGTGTTTAGATGATCATGTGATTTTTGTCTTTAAGATAACTTATACTATTTATTACATGTATTGACTTTTGAATGTTGAACTATCCATGCATCTCCGGGATAAAGCCAATTTGATCATCACATATGACTTTTCTGGTACATAACTGTATTTGGTTTACAAATATTTTATTGAGGGTTTTTATTTCTCTTCATCAGAGTTTTGGCCTATAGTTTTCTTTTTTCATTATGTCTTTACCTGGTTTTGTTATTAGAGTAATACTTACCTTGTAGAAGGAGTTTGGAAGTGCTTTTTTTCCTGAATAATGTAAGAAGTATTAGTGTTGGCACATTTTGCATGATTGATATAATTCTGTTGTGAATCTATTCTGGCCTTGGTTATTTTGTTTTTGCTGAATGGGGGGCGGGTCTTTATTATTCTTTCAATTTCCTTAATTTGTTGTGAGTCTGTTTAGGTTGTTGACCTCTTCTTGATTTAACTTTGTAGTTTGGATAACTTTAGAAAGTCATCCATTTCTTTTAGATTTTCCAATTTAATGGAGTACAGGTCTAAAAATAGACCTCTATACTACTCTGTATTTCTTTAGTGTTTGTTGTAAGTCTTCACTCTTCATTTCTGACTCTATTAGTTTGTGCCATCTCTTTCTTTCTCTTAGTTAGGCCAAAGGTCTCTAGATCGTCTTCATTTCTCAAAGAACCAGCTCTTTGATTCTTTATTTGGTTTCTTTTTGTTTCTATTTCATGTGTGATACAAACCCTTTCACAGAAAAAATGTTTGTGTAGATATTATCCACATATATGATCTCAATTTAAATTAAATGAATAATAATAAATATGGAAAGTGTAATTTCTTGGTATCAGTTGGATTTCAGTGGGTTGTCAGGTACTTGTGGCACTAGTGATAATATTGGGAAGAGTAGACACAATAATTCCCAACACTGAGGAAGCTGTTTGTGATTAGTGTGCATATTTAATACACATGTCTGTGTATAATATTTTCTTCATGAGAATAGATGTAGCGCTTTTATTCACTGACAAGTTCTCCTTGTTACCCTAGGTTTCACAAGAACAAGAAGAGCAATAGAAGATGAAGAGCATCAACAACATTAAATCTTAGAGCTAAAAGAAGATAAAGATGATATCAGACTGTTCCTGGGGCTTCTGAGCATTGCTTTGGAGAGTTATTTCAGTATAACAGTGATGGTTGAGAAATTGGTAAGGATGGTTATATATTTTAGGGAACTTGAGGTTGAGATAAAAATAGGCAGAATGTTCAAGTAAATTTCATTCTTTTAAAAATAGAAAGATCACGCCGGGCGGTGGTGGCGCACGCCTTTAATCACAGCACTCGGGAGGCAGAGCCAGGAGGATCTCTATGAGTTCGAGGCCAGCCTGGGCTACCAAGTGAGTTCCAGGAAAGGCGCAAAGCTACACAGAGAAACCCTGTCTCGAAAAACAAAAAGAAAAAGAAAAAAAAAAGAAAAGGAAATTAAGTTTTCCTTTTCAACGAGAAGGTCCAGGATCAGAATTTGTAAAAGCTGTATGGGTTGTAAACACTAGCCAGGTCATTAAAACCAAGTCTCACCCAAGACTCATGAAACACATGGAAGATTATGCAGAAGAAACATTTATAACAATTCTACTGCAGTATCTCACTTAAAATATAGGTTCCATAGATTACAACTCTTGAGTAACAGACAGCCAACACATATAAAATTTAAAAATATAATCTAACATTAATTGTTAGGGAAAAAACTCACGCAAAGGAGAAAATTAGAATATATCCTTTGTAAAGAGTAAAAAAAAGGAACTCATTTTCTATGAACTAGAAACCACAAAAATATTTTTTAATTTTAATAAGATAACTGTTTTTTAAATTGAACAATTTAAAGATAACAGGAGCAATAGAAATAAAAAATTACATGATTAGTAAAACTGAAATATGAAAATATTAAAATATACTGAAGACATTAAATAGATTGGGCAGCCAAAAAATTTTTTAAACTGGAAGATGGATTCAAAAGTACAGGAAAAGTGGATAACTGAGTTGAGGAGAGTATGAAAAATTTAAACAATTTAAATTTTTTAAACAATTTACAGGACATGGAAATGACTTGATTTTAGGCAAGGAGAAATAATAGGGGATCGTATTTCCTTTTCTTTCCCATTGGAAACAATTTTAAAAGACAAAATTTACAGAGGGTGATACATATGAAATAAGAGGAATTAAGAACATTAATTCCTGAAATTAAAGCAAATGACATGATTTCCAAGTCATGGCATGGGGAAGGACATACTAGCAGAACCCGGTGATGTCCCTTAGCTGGGGAGACAGCTGGGGTTTAATGAACTGTACTGAGAAAAGAAGATGTGTAAAGAGAGAGAATTCTGGAGACACACAAAGGGAACCCTTCATGTATTCATCTGAGTGCCCATCAATACATTCATGGCAAGGAGATACCCAATAATGAGAAAAAGCAACATAAAATGAGAAGTAACAGTATCTGATAAGGATAATGCCTCTTCTCACAGATATATCTTACTAATGGAATGTCTGTTTAATGAGTCTTAGAAGCCATATCTCCTAAACTCAATATTTTTCTAGTGAGTTGTGTTTCCAAAAAAAGATAAGAATACAATAAGTAATCTGCAGTCTAAAAGACAAAATTCACAATGTCTTTAGTTCAATTTTGGAACCTCTTTAATAAGGAGATAGTCAATTGAGGTCAATTCAGAAGTCATGAGAATATTAGATACAGAAGACAAGGACATTAAAATAATTGTAATTAATGTCTTCAACACATTAAGTAGAGATATGGAGTATACAAAAAAGAACCAACTCTTCTTCTAGGGTGAAAACACTGACTCTGTAGGTGAAGAGGAAAGAAATATGAACAAAGAAAACCATTTGGCTAATTTTTTGTTAATGTTGTAAAGTATATACCACAACTCATGGAATCAGTACATATCCAGAGTTCAATAAAACGAATAAGATACAACAGACTTAAGTTGGTTAACAGAAACTTCAAAGAGAAAAGTCTTTATAGCAACAAGAGAGATAAAGAAAAGAACAGACAGGTAGCATACAAGAAACAAAGGATGGCAGACTAAAAGAATCACTTCTTTAAGGACTGAAATAAAGGCTACCTATTCTAGCCTTGAAAACAAAGGCAAAAATAAATGGATGCTGTAATAATCACCAGCCAAACAAAGTTGTTAGCAAAGTCAAACTTCGATCTACATAAGTAGTAAAAATAGTGACTAAATATGTAGGAAGAAAGTTACAAACAAACAAACAAATAAATAAATAAATAAATAAATAAATAAATAAATAAATAAATAAATAAATAAAAATGTAATGAAGAAGCCATGAAACAAACAGAAAACATATATCATGGTGATGACTGTAACCTAAACCTTACAAATAACCACTTTAACCATAAATGGTCTAAATACCCCCAAAGCAAGAGTCCTAATTATGTTACAAACATTAAAAACACATACTTTAGGTAGAAAATAATATTATATTCTACTAATCAAAATTAGGGAAATTTTCTATATTGGTTTCAAAGTAAATTTTAGAGCAAATAACATTGCTACCAAGAAAGATGATTTCATGAAGAAATGCCAAACCATTCAGCAAAAAGATGTAACAGTGCTGTGTTTTTTAAACACTAACAGAAATTAGAGATGTGTGTAGCAAAGCTGATATATCTTTAAGGAAAAAAATGAAGCCACAACTATAGAGATCACAATATTTACCTCAGCAACAGAAAACAAATAGACAGAAACTGAATGAGGACAGAGATGTGCAGAATTACAGACCACTTTTGTAGGGTAAAAGGACCAGTCAAAGAAACCCACTCTGACCCTGAAACCATAGCCAGCCACAGAAACCCACCCTGACCCTGAAACCAGAACCAAAGGAACACACCCTGACCCTGAAATCAGAGCCAAAGAAACACCCTTTGGCCCTGGAACCAGAGCCTGTGAAAGAAATACACTTTGGCCCTGAAACCACAGCCAAATCTGCCCATGGCCAACTGAGCATGAAACCAACCAATCCTGGAGCAGGAAAACCAACCAATCCCTGAGCGCAAAACTAATCAATCCCTGAGCATGAGATCTAGCCAATCTGAGTTTGTCCAAGCTCAAGAAGATTGAAATCTGACCAATTACCTCCCTGAAAATCTTCTCCCCAGAAAACTCCTCTCCTAAGAAGCCCTCCCTGTGCCTGTTCAGTTGGCAGCTGCCCTTCTCCTCTCTGGCAAAGGCAGCCACTCTCCTGGATTCCTGCCTCCCAAATTAATCTCTTGAAAGAGTTTTGGGTGAAGACCTTCTTTCGCTAGAGGGGAGCAGAGTCTCTGCTGGGAAACTCCTTAATGAAATGGATCAGAGGAAAGGATACTTATGCTGGGAAACTTCCTTAGGGGAGCAGAGCAGAAGTAACTTTTCACCAGAGCTGCAACAGAATGCTACATTTTTGCAGGTGTTCCCCCCTTAGCAGAGAGAAGCAGAAGAAGTAACAATTTGGGCAAGAGCTGAGATTAAAACAGACATCTCTGCTGTAATACTCTCTTAGCAGAGTGAAGCAAAACTCAGCTGTCACTGCTCTCTCCTGGAGAGGAGCAGGATTGCCACATCCTGTGGGAAGACCATCCCACACCAAAATCCAGCTTCAGGTATAGCCCGACTTCCCATCAAGTCAGGATACCATTCTCACAGCTGTAAGTATCCAGAATACCTTCCTTTCACAACTGTAGGTATTGTCTGACTTCTGACAGTTCGCTCAAGAGCTGTGACACTTGCAACTTTCATATAACAAAAGAACACATTCTTTTCAAGAACACAAAGATTGACAGTATTCAGGGTCATAATACAAATTTCCATAAGTTTAAAAGAATTGAAATCATGCGTTATGCTCTGTTACCACTGGAAAGAAGCTGTGTCTACAGATGTAGTTGTAAGTTTTCCTGTGTCCTGCCTGTTCCTGCAGCCGCTCAGACCCAAATAAATACACAGAGACTTAATATTATTTATAACTGCTTAGCAATTAGCTCAGGCTCATTACTAACTGGCTCTTACACTTATCTATGTTTAGCATGTGACTTGGTACCTTTTCTCAGTTCTGCCTTGTCATCTTGCTTCCTCCATGTCTGGCTGGGGACTCCTGACTCCTTTCCTCTTCCCAGCATTCTCACCCCACCTATGCTTCCTGCCAGGCTATTGGCCAATCAGCATTTTATTAAACCAGTGTTTAAGAGCATTACCCCACAGCACTGTAGCTTGGTATTCTCATGGGACTCTTAACAATGGGAACAAGGACTTCCTTTTTTGCTGGCTTTTGGGATCCTATTCCTCATACTGGGGTGCCTTGCCCAGCCTTAATACAAGGGGAGGTACTTAGTCTTCTTACTACAACTTGATATACCATGTTTTGTCAATATCCATGGGAAGCCTGCCCTTTTCTGAATAGAAATGGAGGAGTGAATGGGAGTGGGAGGAGGAGAGGCAGAGGGGACTAGGAGGAGAGAAGGGAGGGGAAATCTCATCCAACATTAATGTATTCTTGGGCAGGTAAGCCAAGAAGTCCTTGATCTTGAACTCAGTATCCAGTGCCTGCTAATGTTCATTCATCTCCTCCTCTGTCGCTGGGGCAGCAGCCTTTTATCCTCTTTCTGCTCAGGCTGCATCTTCTGTTTCTCTTTATAGGAAACTTTTTCTTTTTGTGGGGTTATTACTTCTGAGCTGGATCTCTGGAAACCTCCACAGCTCCACCTCTGAACTTGGCCTGGTGGTTAGTGCAGATGAGGAACCAGCAGTTGGTATTAGGAGAAATTCTGGCAAAAAAAAAAGACTCCAAGACTTGTTTACAGAGTCACAACATGGGATACAAAATTGATATCAGCCAGTGTCACTCATTCACTCCCAGAAAAGTCCTTACTTTCAAGTGAGCATCCAGATCTTCCAGGATTCTCTTCTCTTCCTCTTCTACACCTTCAGTGACCGGTTTGTTTGCATAATTCCTAAGGTGGGGAACACACAGGTTCTGGCTGGACGGAACTGAGCTGCTGTCTCTGGAATACTACCCTGCAGTTTCTCTTTGCTCACATATTAGGCAATGGTATTTCTCTCATACACACTGAATCCATTATCACACTCAAATGCAATCTTGCCATAAGGAAATTTGCAGAGAAATTCAGGGGTACATTTAGTTTGGTCAAAATGAAAGTGGGGTGGTGATGACCTGAGCCCAGTTGTATATAAGAGAGCCTTGAAGGCCCTGTGATTTTCAGGACATATGACAGAGTCCCAGGCACCATGGTGATTACAAAGAGAAAGTCAGAAGGGCTGTCAGTGATACAGAAATTCTTTCAAATTTATGGCCTCTTTTTCATTAATCATTGATACCTACATATTCCTAAATATACGAATACAAACTTCTCAGTCTCGACAATATTATTTGTATGTATGTTTGCAGGGATGATCATTTGAATACATCTGCAACACAAGGCTCAGGCATTGCAAAAGGAGGTGAAAAGATTGCGAGATCCAGAGGATGACTGGGTTTGCTAAGATTGTGTCTCCTAGAAGTATCAGAAGCTATAGCCATAAAATCTCAACAATGTGACTGACTAAACATGAGCTGAACAAGGACAATAACAGACATTGCTAATGTGGTCAGGGAAAGCCCAGGAAGTCTCAGCACTACACAAAGAACTGCAGGCAACCAAGGAGTACTAGAAGCAGGAAAGACAGTCCTCCCCAGGGAAGAGCATGCCAATTGCTTATCCAGTACCAAATGGCTAGCCAAGAAATTTTCAATACAAAAAAACTCTTCAATTTTTCTCTAAATATTAAAAAATGAAACAATTCAGTTCTGCATGATCTTTGAGTCAAAACAAGACTCAAAAAGCATTTGGGACAAAATGAAAATAAAGGACAATATTTTATTTAGCATGTTAAAGGCCATGCTAAGAGAATATTTAAGAAGGAACTGGACTAAATACACATATTAAGAAAGAAGAAAAGTCTTAATGAACTTCATATACATGCAATCAATACTAAATGGATTCAGTAGGTTGTATGTATATATTTGTGCATATATGTATATGGAATACCTGTACATCTATATGAATAACAACAATAATCAAAGAAAAGGAGGCCATCAGTTTAAGAGGGAGTGAGAGGCAAACAAAGGGTTGGAGTGAGGGGACATGGAGGTAGTTAGAGGGAAGCAAGAGAGAAGAAAGCGATGTGACTATATTTCCATTATAATTTAAAAGAATAAACTAGAAAATGAGCAAGCATAACTCAAAGCAGAAAAAGGAAATAACCACTATGAATGCAGAAGTCAAAAAGCAGAATCACAGTAGAGAAGGGCAATGGTCATTTTGCATTGTAGAGTCTAACTATAAACATCTAGCTAGTCTCATCAGAGGGAAAAGGAAGAAAAAGCAAATTACCAAGAGCAGGTGTATGAGAAGTGATACCACTTAGAGATTTCACAGATATTCACAATATACACCAACAAATCTTCTTTAACAAATTCACCAACTTATATGAAAAAAGTAATTTCCTTGAAAATCTCAATTAATCAAAGTTCATCAGGGAAAACATAGACTATATGTGTGGTGCTATATTTATCATAAAATTGAACTTTTAGTTTAAAATTTTTTGACAAAAAATTCTAATAACTGAGGGATTTTCAAATGGATTCCACCAGATAAAGAAGTAAATTCATCTGTATACAAAGACTTTCAGTTAAATTTTTAAAAAATGTAATTCCAAACTCTTTACAAAGCCAGATTTTTCCTGATATTACTAGAAGAAAAGGAAACTGAAGACCAATATTCCTCATGAACATGGACAAAAATCATAAGCAAATTTTGTTTGTTTTTGTTTTTTGAGATACGTGCTAGTTTTGTAGTGTAGATTGGCCTTGGATGCCCTGTAGGACAGGGAGACATCAAATTTATAGTACTCCTGTCTCAGCCATGGCCAGCTAAGCCATATTTTAGAGAGCCAAATATAACAAATATAAAATGTATGTTAAATGATGACCAAATAGAATTATTCCAAATGTGAAAAGTGGTCAAATATTTTTTTAAAGATCAGTGGAGAACCTGGAGAGATGGCTCAGTGTTAAGAACATTTATTATTCTTGTAGGGGTCATGTTCAGTTCCCATCACCCTCATCGCAGGCCTCACAATGACCTGGAACGTACATTAATGAAAGACACAGGAGTAAAAGGTTGTGGAATCTCCCTCTAGGGTGAAGAAAAGCTACTGGTACAAGGCATTTGGCAGGGGAGTCCCTGCATTGAGGCCCTGAGATGCCATGTACGAAGCTGTGAAATCGAAGTCTGAATTATGTTGGAAACCCCAAAATGTTGGGAGATGTCAGAGCTGTAGTGTATCTGCTAAGGAGAGCTGTGTACAGGGAATGGAACCAGACTAAGAGAGAGAAATGTGTTTTGTGTTTCATGCAACAAAGTTGGAAGAACAGAGCCATCTAATTTGGAGTTTACCCAGCTAGATTTTGGTCTTCTTTGGTCCAGTACTTTCTTACTACAGCCTTACGCTCCATTTTGAAATGGTGATGTGTACTTTGTGTCACTGTATGTTGAAAGTATGGAATTTGCTTTCTGGTTTTGATTACAGCAGATTGTAATTAAGATATTTCCTTGAGTCTCCAAATAGACTCTGGACTTTTAAACTGTGCTGAGACTGTGAAAGACTATGAGGACTATTGAAGTTGGATTAAATGTACTTTGATAAACATTTTTGAAGTTGGAATAAACACATTTGATATGACCACAACCCTATGGAGGCCACCGTGTAGAATGAGGTGGTTTGATGAGAATGACCCCCATAGGCTCCTATGTTTAAATATTTGGTCCCTATTTTGGTGAAATTATTTGGGAAAGATTAGGAGGTATGGCCTTGTTGGAGGAAGCATGTCAATGGGGATTGGCTTTTAGGCTTCAAAAGCCCATGCCTGATTAGCTCTCTCTGCCTCATACTTGATATAAGGATGTAAGCTTCAGCTATTGCTGCAGCTCTAAACCTGCCTGCCTGGTCCCTGCCATGATGGTCATGGACTCTAACCCTCTGAAACTGTCAGCAAGCTCCAATGAACAGTTTCTTCTATAAGTTGCCTTGGACTTGGTGTCTCTTCACAGCAATCAAAAGTCACTAAGATAGTCACTTATTCCACAGACTCTTATTCTTTGTTGTTGGAGTCAATGCTTTCCTTGAGTCCCTATGTATGGAGACAGAATGTAATTCTTTGTCTAAAACCAGGTACATGCATGGTAAAGACAATAATAACCTGGACCAATAATAAAGCCTTTGGGAGCTTTTCCCTAATGGCTCTAATATCTGAAGAAAGAATGTAGTTCCTTGTTTAAAACCAGGAACATGATTGGCAAGGCCAGTAATGGACTATAGCCAGCGATTTAGGAAGCTGAGATCCTGGGAACCCAACTTTTCCTGGACTTGAAGGGTTGTAGTTATCAGTATCAAGGTTTTGGATCCTGAGACCCTAACTCTTCCATGCTAGAGGCTATTGTTATAGTCCCACAGTTACTGTGTGCTCAGTCTGTGATACATTTGAGATCTCCTGTTTACCCTTTGTGCAACATTATTCGATTAGCTTCCTGATGACTTTGTTCCATTGTGTGATAGCTTTCTGGGACTCTTTCTCATCCCCCACCCCCTGCAAACTATATATAAGATGCTGTACCTCTTAATAAATTTGCTTGGCATAAACCATCAGCTTATGCAAGATCTCCTGGTCCCAACTTTTCTACATTCTTTGTTTTCTCTTCTCTGGTCCTCCCCTTCAGGACCCTATCACTGAGGTACAGCCAGGTCAATTGGTATTCAAACAGGGACGCTTGAGTATGGAAGAAAGAGAGGATACAGTGGGAATGTTTAAATAAATAGAAGAAGTCAGGTCAGAGGGTCTGCCTGAAGGAAGGGAGAGGTGGAATCACTGGGAGTAAAACATGGGATAGCTGTACTCTGAGGAGCATTTTCTGTTCCTGCAGACACTTTGTTCACTTCTGCATTCTCATTCTTGCAAAGACATAGGGTTGTGTAGGTGAACGTTTAAAGACAGAATATCACCTAAGAGGGCCAAGTGGGTGTCCTACTGATGGGGCTGCACTGTGAAATTTGATTAGAGATTGCCTAGACCCACAGCATAAATTTGATTCGACAGTAATGTAACACTCCTACAAATCTGGACTGGGGAAAAATAGACTGCGGAAAAAGACAAAAGCAGAAAGCTTTTACAAGTTATGAAAGTCTAAGTGAGTTATTTAAGACATATAGAGGATTAGACTGAAACACAATATAGATCATGTTAAAGTTTCTAAGGTCTAACATCAACAATTACAAAAAACTTGCTAAAATATCTGTCAATCATTTAAAAATATAAGACTGTTAACGTATTACACAGTATTTAACATTATCCGACTGCTGTAACTGATCTTCTGGATGCTTGTCACATGGTGCTTCACACTGCTTTCTTTAACTATACTGTGATGTCACCCACCATTTCTATTTGTCATTGGGGGATCACTAGAGTTGTGTCCCTCTCGTCTGAGTGACCAATAAGCCTATGGCTTTGGGGTCCAGGAGAGGTAAGAGGTACAGTTTTTCAGACGAAAAAAGTCCACCCATCACTTGAGCCAATCAATCACAGGTTTCCCCTTTGGAAGGTCACTTCCCAGTATGCAGTGAAAATCCAGTGCCCTGGTTTCAGAATGGAATTCCTCCTTGGGTGGCATATGCCATGCTTCTAAAGTACTCTGTGTCCCTGAAGAGATGACATAAGGTGATATTTGACTTGTCCTGGAGGCACCCACCTGGTTAAGACAAAGATAACTCCTTAGATTCTCCTCATGTCCTGTTATATTATCCCCAGAAGGAAAAGTTCAGCTGAATCTTTCACTTTTGGCCACAGCTGTAGACAATGTAATCAACTATGGGACTTTTAAAAAACATGAACAGGAGAGGTGAGTGGGCCGGTCAGCACAGCTCTCTGGGCACTAGGTCCCAGGGCACCTCCTGCACCCCTTCCCCCACCCATTGCAGTCCCAGCAACCGATCAGCAAGCAAGTTACCTGTGGCCAGGCCACTCCACCACCATCCTTAATAGCATCAGAGGCCCCTGGAGGCACAGCCCCACCTGCACAGATTAGAGGAAGAATCAACACCTGTACCTATAATTATCCTGAACCCAGTATAAGAATACATTCAACAACATAAAGAGCAATATGGCACCCCCAGAGCCTAGTAGTTCTACCACAGCAAGACCTGAACATCCCCACACAGATGATCCAGAAGAAAATGACCTTAAAAATAACTTTATGAAGATGAGAGAGGCCCTTAAAGAGGAAATGAAAAATTCTCTTTAAAGAAATCAAGGAAAAGACAAACAAAAAATTGGAAGAAATCAATAAATTCTTTAAATAAAGCCAAGAAAAAAAACATCAAATAGGTGAAGGAAACAGTTCAAGACTTGAAAATTGAAATAGAGGCAATAAAGAAAACACAAACCAAGGGAATGCTGGAAATGGAAAATCTGGGTAAATGAACAGGAACTACAGATGCAAGCATAACCAACAGAATGCAAGAGATGGAAGAGAAAATCTGAGGTATTGAAGATATAATGGAGGAAATAGAGTCAGAAGACAAAGAAAATGTCAGATCCAACAAATTCTTAAAACTAGACATCCGGGAAATCTGGGACACCATGAAAAGACCAAACCTAAGAATAATAAGGATAGAAGAAGAATTCCAGCTCAAAGGCACAGAAAATATATTCAACAAAATCATAGAAGAAAACTTTCCCAACCTAAAGACGGAAATGCCTATGAAGGTACAAGAAGCCTACAGAACACCAAATAGACTGGACAAAAAAAGTCCCCTCACCACATAATAATCAAAACAACTAAACATACAGAATAAAGAAATAATATTAAGAGCTGCAAAAGGAAAAGGCTAAGTAACATATAAAGGCAGACCTATAAGAATAACATTGACTTCTCAAGGGAGACTCTAAAAGCCAGAAGGTCCTGAATAGATGCTATGCAGACACCAAGAGACCACGAATGCCAGCCCACACTACTATATCTAGCAAAACTTTCAATCACCATGGACAGAGAAAACAAAATATTTCACGACAAAACCAGATTTAAATAATACCTAACCACAAATCCAGCCCTACAGAAAGTACTAGAAGGAAAACTCCAACTCAAGGAAGTTAGCTACACCCATGAAAAAACAGGCAATAGATAATCTCACACCAGCAAATCCCAAAGAAGGGAAATACACACACTCACTACCACCAAAACCAAAAATTAACAGGGATTAACAATCACTGGCCATTAATATATCTTAATATCAATGGACTCAAGTCACCAGAAAAAGACACAGGCTAACAAAATGGGTATGAAAACAGGATTCATCTTTCTGCTGCTTACAAGAAACACACCTCAGCTTCAAAGACAGACATTACCTCAGATTGGGAAAAGATTTTTCCAATCAAATGGACCTAAGAAACAAGCTGGTGTAGCTATGCTAATAGCTAATAAAATAAACTTCAAACTAAAATTAATCCAAAGAGATGGAGAAGGACTTTTCATATTCACCACAGGAAAAATCCATCAAGATGAAGTCTCAATTCTGAACATTTATGCCCCAAATACAAGGGCACCCACATTTGTAAAAGAAACATTACTAAAGCTTAAATCACACATCAAACACCGCACACTAATAGTGGGAGATTTCAACACCCCACTCTCACCAACAGATAGGTCTACCAGACAGAAACTTAATAGAGAATTAGGGGAACTAATAGATGGTGTGTGTGTGTGTGTGTGTGTGTGTGTGTGTGTGTGTAGTTTAATGGAGTTACACAGGGGATTTTTTTTATCAACCTAGAAGCTCTAGGTTACCAAACAAAAAGCCCAGAGCAGGTGAGTCTGAGAGTCTTAACCTCCACCTCAATGGGATGCTTGTTGTGCTTCCTGGCAGAAGCATTCCTCTCTCTGGAATCAAAACTTCTAAGCCTGCAGAGCATAAGGTTGCAGGAACAGGAAGGAAAACTTTCCTAGTGTGTCACTAAGTATGATAGTGAGTAGAACCATTCCTCCTTCCCCCTCCAAAAAATAATTGGTACCAGGTTCATGGGATATTGCTGTGGCAGACTTGATCATGTTTTTGGAGGATTATAGAAGCACTTTGGAACTTTGGGCTAGAAAAACTATTGAGTGTTCATAGCTTAGTGGAACTTTGGGCTAGAAAAACTATTGAGTGTTCATAGCTTAGTGAGCTATTGTGGGAACTTATAAGATAATGCTTAGAGCAGCTCTGTTGATGGAGGCCTGGCTTGTGAAGTTTAAGAAGGAAGCAAAGACTCTACCAGTGACATTTATGTGATATTTTGAATTAAAACCACTAAAGTAAAACCTTTGTTTTGCTAGGAGAATTAATATTGGTCAGCTGGGGCTGCAGAATCAGCTATGATTAAAAAACAAAGAGCAGCATCATTGGGGGATATTTTCTGGAAGTGTTCCTCAGGCCAGAAACATGGCAGCTGTGGTTCAGAGAGGCCAAGGCAGTACCTTGTGCTGGCAGCCACGCTTGGTACTGTGTAAGTCTCCTGTACTAGTTTTGAAGACTTGAGGGGGTCATGAAGAGCACTGTGAGGGGCCAGAAGAGGTCATTCATGAAGCTGCAGCCTCAGTTGAATTGGTGGCCCCAGGATTATTGGCATTATAGAGAGAAGTTAAGGCTTGGCACCATGTGGAAGAATCAGAATCTATGAAGAAAGCCCAGAAGGGACCAGCAGTGAAGATGCAGTAGGGTGAAGTGGAGACTGTAGCATTTTGGAGATGCCAGTATCATGGGATGACCACCAAGGACAGCAGAGGCACTGAAGAGAAACCAGTCTGAGTTTAGAAGGTATGTGTGCTGCAGAGGATCGTAAGTGAATCCCAGATGTCTGACACTGAGCTATATAGACTCCTGGACTTTGGTTTTGCTTTGATTTGAATTTAACTGTGCCTTGGTTCTTCCATTTTGGAATAAAAAAAGTATTGCCTTTTTTTTTAAATAGGAGCCCACATTTAAAATACTTTGGTTATTTAAGAGAGGCTTTGAACTTTGAAAGCGACTTTGGATGTTTTAAAGAGACTGAACTTTTAAAGGGTTTGAATTTTTAAAGACTTTTACAAGTTGGAATGTTTTATATTGAGATATTGATATTAATATGAGATATAGAGGGTAAAAAATGAAGGAAGGGTTATGGTTTAATAGTAGTGTATTTATGTGCCAAGTTGAAAAGGGGTCAATTGTCCTGGTTGATTTTTGTCAATTTGATACAAACTTAGGCATATCTAGGAAAAGGCAATCTTAATTGAGAAAATGTCTCCATCAGATTTTCTGTAAGTCCTTAGCCTATCTTCTTAATTAATGATTATGTCAGAGTCCACTGTGGGTTGGACCAAACGTGGGCATGTGGTCATGAGTTGTATCAGAAAGCATTCTGAGCAAGCCATTGGGGGAAACCTGTCAGCAGCATTCATCCATAGCTCCTGCTTCAGTTTCTGCATTCAAATTTCTATCTTGAGTTTCTGTCCTGACTTCTCTCAGTGACTGAGTGTGATCTGAGAGTTTTAAGAACAACTATAGCGTTTTTCTCCCCAACTGGCTTTTGGTTATGGTATTTCATCACAGCAACAGAAACTGAACTAAGACACTTACCCTACGCATCAGGATTAATTTCATTTGGCCCCTCTCTAGCTCTATTCTCACCTGCTGCCACACTAACATGTACTTACCATTTTCAAAACCTGGCCTTCAAATATCTCAAATATTTCCCCATCTCAGTATTTTTTTTTTCTGGTATTACTTCTATCCAAAACATTAGTAATAATGGTGTGTTTTAAAGGAGAAATGTCCCTCATAGGTTGATGTATTTGAACACTTGGTCCCCAGCTGATGGTGCTGTTTGGGGAGATGTGGAACTTTTAGGAGGCTTTGCTGAAGAGTAGGCCAGGTGAACTTTGAGAACTTAAACTCTTATTCCACTTCTAGTTCACTCTTTCTGTTTCCTGATGTGCCGACAAAACATGATTAGCCAGCTTCGTGTTCTCACTAAATGCTACCATGCAATCCCTACCGTTACGTACTCTGATCTCTGAAACTGCAATTCAAAATAAATTTTCTTCATTAAGTTGTTTGTGGTTATGGTATTTCATCATAGCAACAGAAAGGTAATTAATACAATGATTCATGAAAATCAATTCCTAGAATTCAAAGTGCAGTATTATCCCCCAAAGTCATATAGATTGCTTAACTTCTGCTGTAAACACTGAACCAGGTCTGCACAAAAGCTTCCATGATGGCTGAGATATGATCTGGCCAAGAGAAGCATTATAGGGTGTAGCATGAATCTTAAAAGTTCTTATTAATAAAATCAAACCTGAGCCAGGTATTGGGGTGAACACTGGAAGGTCAGAGAGACAGAACCAGCCACAGCTACCTCACCTCGCTGGATCCTCAGCTGGTCTTGCTTCCTCAGACTGGATGCCCCGAGCCCTCATCCAGAATGGGTCTCAGCTGAACTGCTGCTCAAAAGCCTGAATGCTTAACCAGCCCAATGCTTCTCCAGGCCAAATGCTTCTCCAGGCCAAATGCCTCTCCAGGGCAAAGGCCTCTCCAGGGCAAAGGCCTCTCCAGGGCAAAAGCCTCTAGTTTCTGGTCCTCACGCTTTATATACCTTTCTGCTTTCTACCACCACTCCCTGGGATTAAAGGTGTGGCTTTCTGGGATTAAAGGTGTGTATCACCGTGCCTGGCCGTTTCCAATGTGGCCTTGAACTCACAGAGATCCAGAGGGATTTCTGTCTCTGGAATGCTAGGATTAAAGGCGTATGCTACCGCTGCCTAACCTCTATGTTTAATATTGTGGCTGTCCTGTTCTCTGACCCCAGATAAGTTTATTAGCATACACAATATTTTGGGGAACACAATACCACCACAATAGGGACTAAGATACAAAAGTTAAACTCCTGTGAATAGTTACCTCTAACACTACAGTGTGACCATGAGCAGGTGACAATGGAAAGTGTATATCAGAGTTCAGGGTGCTCTAAATGTTACCCATCCCTAATGTTTCACCAATTTCTAATTACTCACCACAATATAAATTAACTTGAACTTGGCTACATGATTTTTCATACAATATGACTTAATCACAAACACAAAATTACACCACCAAAGTTAGCACTATAGGGGGTAAACATGTCTTTCTGGCTTTAAATCTAATGCTTTACATATTCTGCCAAGCTGGCTCTTCTCACAGTCTCCTGGGCCATCCAAAGAAACAAGGAAAAACAAAAAAGGATTGCAGCAAATGATACCTGGAGTCCCTTTCATTGTTTATGTGCTAGCCATGGCACTGTTATGATCTCCTGAAGATTTTCACTATGGTTTTCCCAAACTCTACTTGTGGACCTTCTATTGTTCTCCAAAAGAATGTGAAGGACAGTGATGTCTTCCAAACTGGCATACAGCCCATAACTGCACCTTGGTGGATTCTATTTGTAAGGTTTGTTCTGAGTGCTGACTAATGTTGAAGGAAGGTTGAATACTCCATGCTGAAGAATCAAGCAACGAGAAGATGCTGAGGCCAGATGTATTAGTTTCCCACTGCACTGATGTATTAGTTTTCTACTGCAGCATAACACAGTACCATAAATTTGGCAGCTTAAAGTAACAGACATTTATTATCTTACAGTTCTGATGGGTCAAGATTATAGACACAGCTTAGCTGGGCTATCTACTTATGATCACAGGATTCTGTAATTAAGGGATTGTCTAAGTGCTGAGCTCTGTTTCCATCATGAAGCCCTACTGGAAAAGAATCTACTCCCAAACTAACTCAAGTTATTGGCACAACTTCCTAGAGATTGGACTAAAGGCTATGACTTCTTCATGTCTATCTGTTGGGCCCACCTTGGCTACTAAAAATCTACATGGTAGCCCATATGAACTTTCTAAACCCAACTCCCTACTCCATCAGGCCAACAATCAAAGTCTCTAGAACTTCATTAACCCAGGACATAAATGAGAAATTGTTTGTGCCTCATACCAGATGTACGAGAGTGTAGTCCTTCCCCTCAAGAACTCTTATGGGTTATTTCATGAAAAAAAAAAAGCTAAGTACCCATTTTAATAAATGAAAATGTTCTGGAACTAGAGGGATATGATTACACAACTTCGTGAATATAATGTAGTAAATATGGAAAAACTGAATGTTATAAATTAAAAGAATAATTTTCTGCTATGTAAATTATATTAAACAACAACATAAGATCACTAAGTACCCAGGAAAATAAAAATTTCAGATAGGTTAGGATTTATATAATATGCTTTCCATGAATCTGTTCATAAGAAACTACAAAAGAGTCTGCCTTGGGGAAAACAAAGGACTCCACCAAAAGGAGGTCACAAAATCTGTGAAACCATGAAGACGGAAAACATGTTCCAGGATAAGAGCTATACAGCAAGCTCTGCTACAAGAATGAAGTTTCTAGTGCTTCCAAAATTCCCCAAACGAGCCATCTGAAGGCCCAGTAGCATGCCCAGTTCACTGCAGCAGGAGCATATTTGTGTTTCTAATTTCCAGGTCTTCCATGGCTTAGAGAATCCCCACTGAAAAGGATTTTTTTTAGAAACCTTCAGAAAGCAGTTGTGGAAAGGAAATATAGTAACTGTGATTTCTGTGTTGACCATAATCACTTAAAGATTACAGAAAAACCCAAACTTTATTCATATATTAATGTGGTAAATTGCTTTTTATATTTCTTCTTTTAACTTTAGAAATTGAAGTATATTTGATTTTCAAAGAGATCAAGGAAGATTCTACCCATGATTTTCAGTAAAAAATAGCTGCTTAAATGTTATTGGCAGAAACAGTTACAGTTACATAGTTAGGTTGGCTGGAAGAGTAGGTAAGTGCACATCATAGAAGAAAATAAAAAGATAATAACTACAGGCAATGAATGAAATGAAACATTTGAAACAAATATCTCAAGTATGTGAAAGAAATCCAAATAAAATTATATAACACATTGGTTTTGCAACAAATTTAATATATTTAATGACTCTAAACTATGCACTGTAAACGGCCAAAAGGTAACATTTATGCTATGATACCGCACTTAAAAAAGTTAAAGTAATTGGTTAACTTTGGGTTGGAAATAAGTAATATTTAGGGTTATTTTGTTTTAACGAGAATCCCTCTGTTCTATTTAGGTTTATTAGAAATGTGCATATGATATTTTGATAAACATAAAATAATCAAGTTTTATATCAGATAAAATTCAATTATGCTTTATGTAAGGAGAAAATTCATTATGAAATAAACATCAATTGTATTGTCACTGTGTGAATACTGGAATGTATGTATTCTATGTATACTGCCTTATACTTTGGTGATACCAATCAAGTGTTTGATGTAGGTTTTTGTACAATCAACAGATGAGGTAAGCATTATGCATGATTCTGCTGTGGACCTGCACAGTAAGGTAGAATATAGGTATAAAATACAGGTAATTATGTGAATATGTGATATGGATGCTCAATAGGAATCCAATGTGTAATAGTTACTAATCTTTATTCTCAGCCTGGCCCTTTGACAAAAGTGTTAGATAACTGAAAAGTCTGAGTGATATCTTATCACATATGAGGCACATTTATTCTTGGATAGTAGTCAAGTCATTTAGAAAATGTGTGTGCAGTTGTAGAAATGTATACTGTTAAACAGAATGTAGATAAGACTCACAAAAAAAACCCCATCCGGTACTAATAAAAACATGGCTGCTACTTATGAGTAATTTTGAGCAGAGGGTGACACAGTGGAAATTCATGTTTAGGAAGATTGAGAGTGAGAAAGAGGGAGGGTATGGAAAATCTGGACAGAGACAGAGAACATAGTAAGATCTACAACAGGAACCGAGACATACATCAACATGATGGGTAGCTGTGGCGGAAGACTGTGTGGAACAGTGTTGGGGGTTAAGCAGTAGAAATGTTTCCAGGGTGTGGAAGGACTTTGTTTTTCTACTGAAACATGCGCATGTGTTGTAAAAAAAGCTATACTCAAAGACGACTTCTCCCTTCCAATGCCAAGTCTCCAACCTTATGCATTGGCAGTTTCCTCCAAAGTGGCACTCCATGGGTTTGGCCGAATTGTCCACATGAGAGTTGCTTGGAGGATTTTAGATGAGAGCTTTGATCTGGTCCTTCGATGAATGCCTTTTCAAGGGGAGAGGGTAGGAGGAGGGAATGAAGGAATCAGCACTGACTGATCTCCCACTCTCAACTCTGACCCACAGGCTTCTCATTAGATACCTAGAAGGATGGGCTCCCACAACAAATCACCCCTTAAGTCATCAGGGCAGAACAAGTATCTTGTGGCTACTGTGGTGGAAGAGGTTTGCTCTCTGTCCAGCTCCTAGTCATGGTGGATCACAAGCTCCCATCAAGCAGTACTCTAGGCTGACATATTTCTGGGAGTCCAAATTGTCTTTCTAATTGCTCTTCATCATCCTGCACAGAGTTCCCTGTGGCTCTCAGCCTGACTGATTTTGAATAACACCAGGCAAGTCCTCTGGAAGATTGCATAACTATGCACTACAGTTATGGAGACTGCTCTTTGGGGGAAATCCAGCTTGCTGAATGACTCATTTCCTGTTCTTGATCTCAGAAACTTCTATTTTCTTTTCAAAAAAGCCATAATTTTGTAAGAAGCAACATTTTATATAATGTACTTTACGAGGCAGGGAATTAACACCAGATAATTCTGATGATGTCTGACCACTATAAGTATTTCCACTGGAAAAGTTCTGGTGCTGAGAATCATTCTGTGATGATCCCCCATGTCATGAGGATGCTAGGTGTTGCAGGCAGGATCTTCATTACTGTTTATACCATAAAGTAGAAGAGATTCCTCAGCTTGTCAGTAATAAGTCAGGAGAAGCTACTATTTGTAAAAATGTCAAAAGAATTTGCAAATACAGTCCAGGACTCAGCTGTGCGGGTGTTTCCAAATCTTTGCACACACTTCTCTTTGATGCCAAGAGGAAAATGAGTCAATTTTCCATTCCTTCTTTAGCTGACGCCCTGCATTTCCCAGGAATCTTGGGAACTTTCATTTTTCTCATTCCTTCTCTTGACATTGTCGTGTGTGAAGATCAACCCCTTGAGTTCCCATCTCTTGTATCTGCTGCCTCTCTCAACTCTGCATGAAACCAAATGTGGAAAAGTAGGGGCTCCTCATAATTTTTTGAAAGTATCATTCTCAAAAGATGGCACTTACAAAGATCAGAAGTAAGGGATACATGACTGAAAACTGCCTAGGACTCCACTCCTAGAAGTATCCATTTCCCTCAGGAAATGACCCCTGGTTGACCTGTGACTCCTCTCTCCTTCCATATGGTTGGATCAATTTTTCATTCATACAACAGCCCTCTGTGCCTGTTTCTCTCTTTGGTTACCTTGACCAATTTAAATTCTCCTTGTTTCATGGGAAGCCAATTTTATTTTGTCTTCTGTCCTGTTCTTCCTCATTCTACACAAATGCTTAGGTTTATTTACCACTAAAAATTCAGCCACCATTGGCTGCTGACAAGCAACTTAATTTCTCAATTTCTACTTACTCCATTAGATTTTTAAATCATTAAACAAAAAATGCCAGGTGGCTATATACCCCACATGCTTGTTTTCATGAGAATTCAGGAACAAAACACAGACAAAGTCAGTGTAAAAGCATGTCAGTATCACATTTATCCTAAAATTTGCATTTCAAGTTTACACCAAAATCTTTTGCCTCTGTGCTGACGTCTTTACTTATGAACATTATGTATTTTCTAGGCAAAAAATAGAAGAGTCTCCACTAAAAACTCAGTGATCCCTCTTCTTCCTGACAGACAGGAAACAGTGACAGTGTCACTCACTCTCTCTGTAGGTATGAGGAAGGCACATACAGTGTAAGACCATTTTTAAAATGTGTGCAACTATTATACACTATGACAAAACCTGACCCTAAACAATGCTAAGCATCCACGCCATTCTATGGTAGAGTTTCACCAGTTTGCAATGAAATGAGCAAAGCAACAAAGAATTGTGCTTTCAAACTCATCCACGTGAAACCTCCAACCCCTGTGGTAGACATGGCTGTGAGCTTAGAAAAGGCTCCCCATTTCACATCTTCACTATTGGAATCCTCTGATCTAAATTAAATGCTGATAGTTTTAGAAAGTAGTTTTGTGGGTTTGTTTTGAAAGGTTGTACTGAAGCAAACTATGTCATCAGTTAAAAGAATTATTCACAATGTCTGGGAACAAGTTGTCTAGAAATATATCTAAGGGATTAAGAAGAGAAACAAAATAAGAAAGATAAACATAAGCCTGTCAATTGCTTTAAATTTGTATAAAAATCACAGAAAGTTTTTCAGAATTCAGGAACCAGAGAATTGAGGAAGAGGATGATAGAAGAGAACTGTCTCTCCTTCAAGGAATGAGAGAGATGTCCCAGAACCATTCATAGGCCTGGGTTCAAAAGCCCTCTTGGTCTGTGTGCACCTATGACTCTTCTGAATCTGCAATGCCCACCTTTTCACCCCTAAGATTTCCATATCCTTCCTTGGGAACCCCCAGAGGACATTGTAAAGCATTAGATACACAGACAAATGATATATACTAGAAACTTGAGGTTCCAACCACTTATTTGAATAAATAAGACAGCTATGCTAATTGCAGAATCAGAGACAGCCACGAAGACTGCCTGTGACCACTCTGGTCCAGCTGAGAGTCATCTCGTAGTCTTCACTCCAAAATCAG